>CM035812.1:22374538-22589538 GCA_020458035.1 Magallana ariakensis | reverse complement strand
AGTATGATCAATAAGGGGTTCTAAGTTAGAGGAAGGCAAACTTTCCGGGAAAATAATGGAATAGAATTTTCCTCTAACTTTACATATTTAAACTGTACACATATATTATGCCATTATCATCAACTAACATTTTCCTTGACATCCTATTTAGCAGTTTCAGATGAATTGCGTTGATAAAATGCTTTAAAGCTTTATCTTTAATTGGAACAATTTAAAAACTAAAAAAACAAAACAAAAAGTAACAACATTCATGGAAAATTATTATACTCAAATTCCAGATCACCACATCACATTGTGCTCTTGCTACCTTCAACAATCTTGGAATGCTTTACAGTGGTTAAAGGGGAGCTGCGTTTACAAACTGTTCATTACTATTTTATTAGTATTATCAATACGTTCAAAAGGGCGACATTCCTACTAAAAAATGAGATCGGAATTTGCTGTTTATAGGCACAATTAAACATTATTTTCGTAATACCTAGAAAGTTGTTTTTTTTTAAAATTCTCTGCAGCGGTTTCAGTGTAGCTGTGCAGAGAAAAAACAGGACTTAAGAACTAACTGACTAACTGACTGACTGACGGACAGATCCACGGGTCATAGACAGTATACTAGTACACTAAATATGCGATTGTATATTCTACTGGAAAGAGTATATTAACTAAATATTTAATCAATATTTGAACAATTCTGTTACATTGGATTTATATAAAGGTCAATTGCCCACACTGTTTAATGGATGTAACGCGCTATTCGAAATAATGGAGAACCCTGTATACACAGATGTCGTTTATACATTGTATAATAAAAGCAAAATATCAATGAAAGTTTATCTGTATTTTCTCGATTTCCTTTAAAATGTTTACACAATAATATGATATAATACACTTTTTGTTCCATAGGGCGATTCTGGGGAAATCACGTCATCTTGTTACGCAGCAAAAGTGCAATTTGTGGATCGTTGTCCAGTGACTAATGCTGGATGGATCCGTCAAGCAAAACTGAAGCAGTGCTCCAACATTTTATTACCTTGTTCAAAACAGCAGATTTTAGAGTATCATTGCTTGCCAAACACTTGGCAGAATCAGACCATATCCGTGTGTGCACTTCCTCAGATTATAAATGGTAAAGCTTATATAATATGATAAAAGCAATAACTGCGAAAGAAAATACGAATTCACTCTAATAATACGCGTTGCGTAAAATTCAAAGTTAATAATATAATTTTTACTACCCGTCAACATGTTTTGTCTCTGATATCAAGCATATAGAAACAGAGCATCCGTGTCATCTTTTCCTTAAAATAAGACAAATAAAACAAGAACATTGCAGTAACGTTCACCACGAAAACAATGTAGTCAAATTTTATTTAGAATCAAACTTAAAATTCCACGCCTTCAATCTTTAATATAAATCTTGTTTAAATAATATGAACAACAATTGTGCATGATTTAAAAAAAAATATTTATGTTTTGACACCCTAGGTTTCAGGTGTGCAGAGTTCAACCTAAGAGGAAATAGCATCCAGCCCCTCTATGACACAAACTGCAGCCAGGACATACCTCCATGTCCATTCCGTTATAGCTCATCAGTAGCTTATAAATGTAAGCACCATCCACGTTTACTAAATATGCATGCTAAAATCAAAGCAGGCTAGCATTGACATACATAATACGATTATTACTAAGTCATATTTTCTTACATGTTTGCTATTTTGTTTATTGTAGACCAGACGTGTTATATTCTGAAGAACAGTAAAAAGGACGGAACTCAAAAAGACACTGTTATAGACAGTTTTTGGTAAATTTTAAGACGTTGAACTTTCCATGAAACGTTGTTGTAGGTGTAGAACTAACGTACATGCACATATAAATACTTGTTTCATGTACGTTACTATAATGATATTTAAATCTTTTTTATTTAAAATAAGCATCTACACGTCAATTATATCATTGACGTGTTTGAGAAATCATCTATATATAGTCTAAATTTCTCCTGTTTTGTAGGACAAATTTAAGGTTTCCGTGGCCTTTCGTTTTATTAGTTTTAATTCTATCGGCCGGAGTTGGAGTACATTGCGTATGGAAAAAAATAATCGGCAACCAACAACGTTCTAGTAACAATTACAGCATAATCGGTATGTGTTAACTGATCAAGAAAATCACTGTCGAATCATTCATTTCAATTTTACATAGATTTTTAATGAAACACTAGCAATTGTTATTAAATACCTATGGTTTATTTATGTATAGATAATTGATTACTTTTCGTCTTTATAGATTATTACAATAATATGGCTACTACCGCTGTTGTCACAGAAAATTCATCCCTACCAGACGTCGAATTGAAGGATCATCTTGTTTAAAGACTTAATTTGACGTGCATATTTTTTTTATTTTTACATTATGATATCCATTTTTATATTTCGTGACTGCTTAGACATGTTTGGAGTTTTTAAATAAAATCTGTCGGCGCCTTACGTAAAAACCCAGTCATGTTCAGCCCATTTGTCATAAAGCATCTTTGAATAAAATGTACAAAGTATTCATCTATTTGTCTTTGTCCCTTTGTTTGAAAAATGCATGTGAATAAAAACCATAAAAGGAAATGCGACATTACAACATTTAAGAATGAAAATATACATTTAGAGAAATCCTAAAAATGATGTACTCATAGGATTTTAATAACATCAGATACGTATACAATGGGATGTTATAAAAGTAGCGTTTACATGTATTTTTACAACGTATGCATTTGTCAGTAAGGTGAATCCTACACTATATATATATATATATATATATATATATATATATATATATATATATATATATATATATATTTATATATATATATATATATATATATATATATATATATATATATATATATATATATATATATATATACTTTAATAATTAAATAAATAAAACAGAAGAATGCGACAGTCCAAATTAAATAAATTGTTTATTGTTAGCGCTTTCAGCCATGTCGGCTCTTCAGACAGTTATACAAAATTAAAAACGTTGTTTGTAACCTTACTTATATCAAACTTCCTAGACCATATGATCTGCAACTGAGGCCTATCATAGCAGGACCCGCATCTAGCACACAACGGTTAAGCAATATGCTGGATATTATTTTGAAACCGCTATGCACCAAAGTGACAAGTTACGTTCGTGATGATATGGATTTTCTGAACTACATCCCACAAACAGTACCCAGAGACACGATCCTTGTTACTTTTGATGTAAGCAGCCTATATACTAATATTCCTCATAATTTAGGATTAGAGGCAATTCGATATTGGTTGGACAAGCATCCAGATCAAATAGATAGTAGATTTTCTAAAAAGTTCATCTTAGACGGACTAAAACTTGTACTAGAAAATAACACTTTCCTGTTTGATGATGAAAATTACCTACAGATAAAAAGTACTGCCATGTGCACAAAAGTTGCCCCTACTTATGCCTCACTTGTAATGGGGTACCTAGAAGAAAAACTTTATAGTATATTGCCGGATATCTTTGATGCCGATTTTATGCTATGCATTAAAGAGAACTGGAAAAGATACCTTGATGACTGTTTCATCTTTTGGACCAAAACGGAAGAGGATCTTTTAAAATTTCATTCTACAATAAATGAACTGCAGGCCTCGATAAAATTCACTATAGACGTCCATCGAGAGAAACTCCCATTCTTAGATATTTTTATTATCAGGGACGGCGAGAATATCATTACCGATTTATTTAGCAAAGAGACAGATTCCCATCAATACTTGGTTTTTCATTCATGTCATCCGTCTCACACAAACAGGAATATTCCGTACAAAATGGCACGGCGTGTATGTACTATTGTGACTCACCCTGCTCTTCGCCTACACAGGTTTCAAGAGTTAAAACAACACCTTAGACGACAGAATTACCCTTGAAACTTATTAATGAGGGAATTAACCGAGCTATGGATATTCCTTTAGCTAAACTTAGAACGACCCGCCTTAAGGAGGAGAAACAAGATGAGAAAATTCCGTTTGTAACTACACATAATCCGTGTAACCATAATATTTTTAAATCAGCAAAACGTTTTTTCCAATATTAGAACAATCAGAAAATAGGAAAACACTTTTAAACCAACCATCAGTCATAAACAGCAGAAGACAAGCGCCGAATCTGAGGAAAATTCTCTCCAAAGCAAAGTTCTCGTCCAGCAATACTATTTCCATCAAAAAGTGCGGCGACCCCCGATGTGGAACATGTGACCTTATACAGGAGGGAGAAGGAATAATATTAAAAGGTGGCCAAATTTAAAAACCTTATGCCCCAATGAACTGCAAATCGTCTAATTTAATTTACTGTGCAACTTGTCCAACCTGTAGGGAAAATTATATTGGCCAGACTAACCAGCTCAACGCCCGAGTAAGAGTCCACAAACAACAAATAAAGGACGAAACAGTGAGAAACACTCCATGTTCGGAACATTTTGCTAAGTGTGGAAAGGGAACATTTAAAATATTTCCATTTTACAAATTGTGGACTTCAAATGAAATCGCCCGAACTACAAAAGAGGACCATTTTATTAAATTATTTAACCCGAAACTTAATCGAATATAGATTTATCATATATATGTATTTTATTATATGTCTATGCATTGCTTACATTTTATGCCTTACTGCATTGATAAAGTTCACGCCATCGCTACCTTGATGTACATTTTAACGGCATAATGAACTTTAAAAACACGATTACACGTTACAAACAACGTTTTTAATTTTGTATAACTGTCTGAAGAGCAGACATGGCTGAAAGCGCTAGCAGTAAACAATTTATTTAATTTGGACTGTCGCACTCTGTTTTATTTATTTAAGTATATTTTACTGTACCAAGGCTTTATTTATCCACACACACACACACACACACATATATATATATATATATATATATATATATATATATATATATATATATATATATATATATATAAAGCACTGAAAATGGCTAACGACACGAACAATTGAAATTGTCAAATTTTCGGGACAACCAGTCCCTTCTTGGAGTCGATTGATTACTTCAGAGCGATCGGCCACATTGGCAAAACCTTATCAACATTGATTATCAAAACTGTATAAAATGTAGTTATTATTTTTTAGAGGTTCTTTAGTAGTGTTAGTTGTAGTGCTAGATTTTGTTTTCTTTGTTTTTACCTATGTAATTCTTTTTGTTTCTCTTATGTCCTGAAGAAGGGACTGGTTGTCCCGAAAATTTGACAATTTCAATTGTTCGCGTCGTTAGCCATTTTCAGTGCTTTATATATTCATTTTACTGGCTTAGTATCTATACATTAGATCCGACACTTTAAAGATCCCTAGTGTTGTTGATTTTATTTAGTGCTTTATATATATATATAAACTCGGGTAGCTTTAATATCGTAAATCAATGGAACATTTTCAAACTATTTATGGTCTCAACTTATTCAGTCGGGTAATTTTCAGTAGTCTATTTATAGCGTTTGATGATTTCCGAATGTTTCATTGAAATAAATTGTTTTATGAACCATCAGGGAATTTTCAGGGTTATTTTGTCTATATCCGAGGTTTTATAAAGTTCTAAATTGACGTGTTACTTACTTAAATCAGTCTCTTTTTAAGATTCGGCTATTTGCGAAATGTCCCTTGCTTATTAGTCATCAAATCGGTATTGATTCAATATCATGAAAAACTGTCTTTGTTTAGCGTGAGCTAGACTCTCTAAATGATTTTCACGATGCAATTAATTGATCAGTATTTCATGAGCCTGTTAGATTAATTTAAAAGTCTCTGGAATATAAAATTTAGCATCAAGAAATTAGAATTCTGAATAGGTACACTAGAATACAAAATATGCAACTCGACCTGAAAACAATATTACAAAGTATTTTTTTTTTATATACGTATGCACACTAAAAACATTTTACACGTTACTTTTTTATCAATATACACACTCCAGAATCGGTTTTACAGAGATAATAGATTATTACATGAATTTAAACAGTGGTGAGTCAATCAATGATTATATTTTCATATAAAACATACCTCTCTTTTTAATGATATACAATTAAGAAAGTCATCATACATATCTTAATTTTATTCAAAATTACTATATACAACTGGACATTTTGAATTAATCCTGATGTATTTGTTTGTCATATTTTTAAAAAACCATTTAGTGTGGTTACTTATACACAAATGAAAATTTCCAATGCTTAATATAGTAGTTATTTTCAGTTATATTTAGCCTCAGGTATTTTACGGCTTTTAAACACTGTGCTTAAACCACTTTCACTTTCATTATCAGTAAAATTTCTGTATGGATAAAAACAAATATTCAATTCATACCGAAATGATGAATCATTTAAAAATTTTCAGTTTGAAGCGTAAACATTTCTATGTATATTTTATTCTTAGTTTGTAACATTAAAGAAAATTTTCAGAGCTTATGAAAATTTTCAGTTATATTTAGCACCACGTATTCTTTATCTTCAAGTGTGTACTTGAACCACCTTTTGTTCCACACTACAAACATGAATAAAAAATGAATAGTTGACTTCATAACAAACATGATTAACTGTTTCTATTAAGAAAGAGGATTTTCTATTCGTATCCTCTTTTTTTCAGTGCAAAATGAAAACTGAACACAATGCAATGACAGAAATGAACATTAATTTTATTCATTTTGGTCGTTGAATACAACATAAATTGGTGAACCCACCATGTTTTTTACACAAAATCACGTTTTACAGTATCTTTAAACCTTCATATTCCACAATAAGAGTCAAAATATTGGTAACTCCACCAATTTTATTCATCGAATATCTCACTTACGAATTAACTTGGTGGGTCCACCAATAATAAGATATTGGCGATTCTATTTTTTGAACAGCATCAAATATCTCATTCACACAGGACCCTGGTGATTCCACCAATTTATTTATCGAATAACTCACTTACGAATAAACTTGGTGGGTCCACCAATAATAAGATATTGGCAATTCTGTTATTTTGAACAGCATCAAATATCTCATTCACACAGGACCCTGGTGGTTCCACCAAAAATCAATTGTAAATGTGTCCGTATACAGTTTTGCATTTCATTCAAAGATTTGGTGAACCCACCAACAAAGCAATGGTAGAACATGACAAAAACAAGAACCAAATCAACAATTCGACAAACATTGTTTGGTGATTCCACCAATAGTCAAAAAAGTAATTTTTTCTAGTCAATATATAACTACTACACTAAATAATTTTAGGAACTTGTCCAAAATGAAAAATGCTAACGCTATTTCACTACTTGGTGGATCCACCAATATACAATTTTGCGAAATGTGAAATGAAACTAAGTTCCAAATTGATGGACTCACCAAGAATGTTAAAAGGTTAAAAGCTGTAAATAAATCGCAGTGTTAAATATAGAATTGGTTGGGCAACCAAAATAGATGAAAAATGTAGCTTCTATACAAGACAGGAAAGTTGGTGAATCCACCAGAAAGATCACATTAACATGTTTTTAGTATTCGCTTATGTAGACTAGTGGAATGATTTACCTTGATGGAATCACCTAAAAAAAAAGCATTTTCACTTTAAAATTTACATATACTTAGTGGATCTACGAAGACTTATTGACCAAAATAGATTGCAAAGCTGGTGCACGCACCAAAAAATTAAAATCCCCGAAAAGCACTTTTTTTTTATCTCTATATATATCTACATGTATATCAAATAAAAAATTAGATTTGTCGGAGTCTGTTCTTCCTGTGTGTCAAAAATACGTTATCCTTTTTAATGGGATTATCAATGACAGAAATGAATTATATTATATAAGATAAATGCAAACATTATCGTCACTAACTCATTAAGAGCATCTTAAGAGACTCATCCACCGATGGTAGGTGTTGTAAATAAACCAGTCACCGTCCCTATTCATCATTTCAATGATTTCGTTAATTATTGTCCCGTAGAAAATCACCGATACTACTCTCTGGTCATATTTTAAAGAGTTCTCGAATTATCGACACACGCATAATTTGTCTATCCTCCGCGGGCTTCTAGATGGAGGTGGTACCACAGTGGTTTTATGTGTAAATCAACACACCGATCTGTAAAAGAAGTACAATACTAATTAATTTACTGGATAATTATGAAGATGGAAAGAAATCACCAATTTTCTTTTTGATATGAAAAACTTGCACAAAGATGATTTTACTTGATTGAGCCAGCTCAAGTATAGAGAAAATATTGTCACAAACAGTCAATGTTAAGGTCATTTTTATATATGATATATGCGTTGACGTTTAAAATAAGCAACATAATGTTGATATCACAAACAAATTTTTAAAAAGGAAATTAAGTACTCATTTTCAGTCTAGTATCTTAAAAAATGACACAATAATCAATATGTAATCAATAAATATTGAAAAAAAAGTGCAAGTTTCTCACGATAGTAAATAATATTTCTTATGTTGTTTGCTGCCAAGATAGTTTTACATATGCATTGTTTCATGAAGATGGCTATAGAATACAAGTTTTAACTAAACAAACCCTCCAAATATCCAGGGACCGGAGAGAAATTACCCCCCCCCTCCTAAGAACAGAATTCAGTCCTTCCTTTGCACATTGTATTGTGTTGAACCATGACCAGACGTCTCAGTCCGTGCCCGCTTCACTCGAGTTTTATAAGAAATGCGAAAAAGGTGTAATAATGGCAGCTACCGAGTGCCTCTTGGACAAACGAAAAAGCTTTCATTCAATGCATAATATTCCATCTGTCTTGTGGTTATTTCAACGTCAACAGACCTTGCAACCGACAAGGCAACTTGTCATTTAACGACTATTCTACTTAGCAATGTCTCTTGTTCAAACAAAAAGACATTGCAACTTTATACAGACTATACCACAGTGATGTTTTTTTTTCTGTGTACATATAATTCTTCTGCATCTAATATTTAGTTTCAGGAGTATAAGACCAACAAACCTTACACTGCCTATTTTTTAATAGAAATACAAACAACCATATTGGTGACAATATCTGGCATTTAAATCCAAAAATCATTGTACAACATATTATGCACTGTTTTTGGGTAGGAGATTGTTACTTAACTATATTTACATCCATCAAGTACATATGTATGATTACCTCAAATTCTAACAGTTTATTGCAATTTATAGCTATGTACACACTCACACGACTGAAATCTACCAAAGCCTTTTATTGATTGGCCGAAACCTACAGCGACCTAAGAAAAGTCACGGACTGCACGAAATAATCATGTACATATACATCGCACTGATGTATATGAATTGTAATTTGAATAATTTTAATTACTTTTTACAATCATTTTATCAATTCGTTAAAAGAAAAATGTAAACATAAACAAGGGCATGCTGTCTTTGATGATTCATGCAGGTTATGAAGGTAGCGATAATTGCAGAAAAAAATAACATATTACATGTAACCCGAAAACGCGGATTCTGGCCACACCCTGCGATAAGAAACCCTACACTGTGGTCGTGGAATTAATAATTTTGGACTTTGTAGTCTTTCTTAAAACCCAGTCAGTTTCAGTAGAGATAAAGACTTTCAATCATTTTATGTATATATTAACACTATATATATGACCATATAGGACCCCTGAGTGACGCAAGTAACGAAACAAAATCATATTTGCGTATATGTTGATTTCAAATCTGTTAAATTTGATTTCAAACAAAAAAAAATTGGAAAACTCCAAAATGTTTAAATGCCTCTTCCTGCAAATATCTTACACTTACTAAAAAGCTTTCTATATGGGTAGTGTCCACAAATGCATTTTCCATAGGCGGTAATGTTAACGTTCGGGTTCATAGCTCCGGCCCTAATTTTCGTTCAGCAACGAGGGGTCTCTTGAATGAAAGCTCATAAAATTGTCTCTCTCCTGTTAAAATTTCGTGGGCTGGTCTGAAGTCAGATTTGTTTTCCGGCAAAATGCGTGTGTATTGATAAACTCTGAAAATGAAAGTAAAAGTAAAGGGTGTACATCAAACAATTTCAATTCTTTTCTTCAAATGATTATTTTATTTTGACACTTGCTTTTAAAATTGCAAATTCTCTTTTCTGACATGTGTCAAGCATTCTGATTTAAAATGTCCCAATAAATGTATATATACTCTGCAAGTATAGGAACTATTTTGCTAAAAGGTACTTCTTTGTCCTACCGATTCTAAAAATAGTTAGAAGGATATACCCATATGATCATGATTCAATATCAATGATCCTGTTGTAAAATAATAAAAGGAATCTGTAATAAAACCAATATGTTAAGTTTCACTTTACTTAAATATCGATATGCAAGATTTTTTAGATTAATAACTACAAGTTCATGTATTCACATGGTCATTAAAGTAATCAAATAAGGTATTGTGACAATCAATCACAAATTATAAGTTTTTTTTTTATAATTTTAAGATAAAGAAATGCCTCATCTCTGTTCCTTGCCAGACGCCTTGACATCAAACAATTCTTGATTTTACAAAATAATTTAACAGCTTAATTATAAAACTTGATTGAATGAGAAAAATCTATTTCGTAAAAATCCAAAAATTATTGTACTTACTGTCTTGTAGCTAGATTAAAATTCCTTTTAGAATTATTGTTTTGTATTAGCCATACATGTAGTTATTGTTACGTAACATCCTGCTGATTGGCATCTTTTATGTCGATCAGAACAGCATGGGTTAACATTTACAGAATTTTCTTACATTTATGTTTACCTAATGAATATCCGATATGTTTATCTTTAACCGATGCTTATTACAGATATGTCTGTAATCAGAATTAAATCTGAATATGTTTAAAATCTACCTGCAGACATACGTGAAATTCATATCAAAATATTAGACTGAGGCGTGGGTGAAGATCATGACATTTTGCTAATGATTTAATAAACTTTGAACTGGTCGTCCGACTTTTTTAATTATATGTTGAGTTTTATTTTATTTCATTTGCACCAAAGCAAATTTAGAAAAGTAACAAACGTCCTTATAATAACAATTTTTTTTTAAGTTCTAGTTTGGGAAAGAAAACGGAACTAAAAAAAACAGTAAAAAGGGGAAAACGTTATTGAATAGTTTGTTAAGAATTATGGATAAAAAAAATGAAAAGAACTACTCGTTAATTAATCAATTGATGGATAGGTTTGTCAGTGTAAGAGCAATTGCAATTTTCTACTCTATACTACAGTGTTGCTCTACTTGCAGTACAGTAGCTTTACGGGAGAAATTTGGTTGACATGAAGAGTTATAGTTGTTTACGTGCCAGAAAGTTGTAATTTACTTGGCTTTATAGCTTCAGCTAATTTTGAACTGATTAATCTTACTGTTTTAGTCTGTGGATATAATTAGTACCATCGATATCTCCAGACAAGTCTTGGCTTTACAAGCCTCGGAGTTTCTCTTAAAAACGTTAACCGACCTCTGAAAAAAGTAAGCCAAATTCACGTACAGATCAAGTGTCGTCATTTATACGTGTGAACAACTACAATACTTCACTTACATGCAAGTTATATTGGCTAAGCGAAAATAGTGGTTACCATATAACGATTAGTTTGATTCCGATATCCTTGAATTTCCCATCATTTTTCCTGATTATTTTTGTTTCAAAGTTAAGGAAATGAGAAAATCTTTTTAGACATATTATTTTTAAATTCGACTGCACTGAAACTATAAAAACTAGGCTATGCCTACTTACACTCGTGATTACCAAATTTCTTTAATGGGAATCCCTACATATTTTTTCCATTGTTTACCACTTTGCATTTGCTCAGTGAATTTAAATTGTAAACATATCTTATTTTTAGAATTTAACTTCATATTAATTGAAACTTTCATAGCCTCTACGATAACGTGTTAGATCCCGCAAGTGACATTTAGATGCAAAAACAATGAATATTTAAAAATAATTATGACAGCAATTCAGGCACGTAGTATTGTTTTTGAAAGGGGGGGGGGGTCAAACTCATTCAAAAAAATGTTGACAAGCAAAAATAATATATTAAGATCATGAAAATCCTTATCCGGGGGGGGGGGGGGGGGGGGGAACATAGCATATCTATATCTTCATATAACATCAATATCACTTACTTTCCTTCCTTTCAATTCAATTCAATTTTTTTTCCTCCCAAAATAAGGGGGAGGGGGCAACTCCATTTTAATTTCCTTTTTTATATGTATATATATTTTTTTTAATGTTTGCTGCACGAAAAAGTGTGGGGGGGGGGGGGTGTGCTCCCCCCGATGCTACGTGCCTGAGTTACAAGGTACTACATGTAGTATGCATTTAATGCCTAGTTATGCTAGAAAACAGAAAAAAGAAAAAGCCAGATCAATGATGCGGATATAGCTGTTGCATTTGTAAGGTTTAATTCCATAACTTTAGCAATCGTCATAAATTCGTATTTTTACTGCAGTTAATTTTGTACACGGTTAAGTATCAATAATTCCGAGTATTCATGTTGATGTAGTATGACTTACCATAATTAGGCCGACTTCATTCTTGTATTTTTTCTTCTATTATATATCCAACCATCGGCATCCGTATTATTCTTTTCTTCTCTTTCATACACAATATCCAATATTTCGCCATCATTCAAATAGATGAATAATTATATTTCGTGTTCATTCAAAAATCCGTATGTCCTATTTCAGACTGTTGATCGTTCGTACTATAAACTGTTCTGTGGTTACATGCCCCAATCACACAGCCTACACTTGGATAGTTGAAGGTATCATGTTTCAGAGGAAGGCACATCAGGAAGTCTTCTTTATGCAACCGTTATTTGTTGTCTGTGCCGTCCATTTCAAATTCAAAATTAATAAAATACTATATCTAGCTACATTAAACTGTATTTATAAATTTGTTGATTACTGCAAAAAATAAGCGCAGTATTTTTCAGTTATGCGATCAATTTGTTCCTGTTTTACAAGATTTTCCGAGCCACTTTTTTCAACCACATCGGTCCATAATACATTACATCTATTCATAACGTAACTTTAGAGAGGGAAACTTGTTAATCTAATCTAGGACAAAATCATTACAAACAATTTTTTGTCTTAAATTTTCTATACATTCTTCTCCCAGAATAAACAGGAAATTTGATTAGATCAATTCTCTCTCTCTCTCTCTCTCTCTCTCTCTCTCTCTCTCTCTCTCTCTCTCTCTCTCTGGAGGATTAACTATTACCCTGACCTACCATAAAGACTCAGGGAAAGCGCTCCTGTCTTCTGCTCGCCCGCCCCGATTACGACACCGAGTTCTGATTTTGAAGCGGAGAAAATTTCATCGGATAAAGTTCGATTTCCCCGCTTCACAGGCGGGCGCCCGATTTTAAATATAATTTATTCGACAAGCCTCTAACATTTCGTTTCCGTCTAAATGATAACTTGTCAAATGGAAAGAGTTGAATGCATTACAAAGAGAAAAGAAACACCATATAATTGTTTACTATGACATAACTGGTCAGCTATTTTAGGTTTATGAGATAATAGGTACAACTGAGGGCGGGGGTGTCCGAATTTTATTGTTTTGTTTTATGATGAACTGAAGTGTTTGGGGGACAAAGTCATCATAGTGTAAAAAATCGCTTTCAAAGCTAATTTTGAATTAGGTGTCTGGTAACTAGAATGGGTTGTTTTGTTTCAATCGGTTTGTTCATCTATGTATCATGTTTTGAAGGGGATTGTTTAAATTAACATTTTCATCAAACGTTGCAAATGATTGTTTCAATTATTTAGTCAGCAATGTTTCAGCGTTCCTTTGCTGCTTTTTGTTGAGACACTCAGATCACATAGCTGAAAAAGCCACTTAAGAAAACATGAACATATATATAACCAGGGTATATATAATATATACTTAGTATTCTTAGCACTTTCTTCAAATATCATTAAAACAAACTTCAAGGTAGATTGAGATTATATAATATTTTTTTAATTGTAAACACACAAAATAAGGTCGCTAGGATATAGAGGATATTTTGAATTGAGATAAGGAGACACAAAACGCGGTTTCGCTTGTCCTGCACACCGTCAGCAATCTTTATCCTCCCGCTGATGTGAAGACCCAGCGAATTCAACAGAATTCAGCCTCCCGCTGTGCCGACCAAGAAAGTGATCTTACAGGTGTTTGTAATTATTTAATCAAAGACCTCCCTCTTTGCTGAGCTTCTAGCACGGAATCGTTCTGAAATTCTCAGTTATTAATGAATTTTCCGTAATTTACATTACGTTGCAATGATCGATGTTCTAATGAAAATGCTCCTGAAAAGTGACTTATATCTTATCAGTTCAATAGTTGTGAAAAATTACAAGCAATTATTATAAAGTCTTTACGGAAAAAAGTATGTGCCTTACAAAAATACGATTGAGATGAACTGAATAAGCACCCACAGGAATGTTTATGAAGCTATATCCTTAAGATAAGGAACTTTGGAGAGGCGGGTAGGACGCATCTTACATGAAGTTCTATGAGCTGCCTAATATGTGTGTATTCTTGGGACAACTTACGATACATGAATGATGTGCTTATTTCTTATTTATTTCTTCTCCGTTGCATCAAATTCAACAGTTTCTTCACGCTGCGATAACTACAATAACTAAGAACAAGGGACGTTATTGGCCGAAATATGCCGTGTTTCAAATATACACAGCACAAAACATTTTAAAAAGCCTTGAATTTATCAAATCTAATGGTATATAACTTATATGTGTGACTTAAACATATACATCATGGAATTTATGCTGAAAACTGTTCCGTTTTTAGCAAGACGTCGCAATTTTAAACGCGACGACATCCATATTTACGCGAGTAGTTTATCTGTGTTGTAAAAACATACCGGTATCTGTGCAATGTGTGCATGAGTTTCGGGCTTGTGAACCGCAGATCACAAGTTTAAATCTGCATGCGGCCTATTTCATTGAACTTTTGAAATTATAAGTTTTAAATACAAAATTGTATATATTTTTGCCTACATGTATATGACTTACATGTATATACTTTGATGCATTTTGCTACATTGTATCTTTTATAATCAAGTAATTTTCTCTTGATTTGAGAAAATATTCCAAGGTGTAGTGAGTTAGTTAAATACAAGTACCATACGGCTTCCAGAGAGCGGGGGAGGGGGCAGGCAAAATAAAGGAGAGGGAGATACAGAGAGAAAATATTAAAAACGTTTATGTTAGAGATACTTTTTTTAAATGACTTTAAAAAAAATACTTTGATAAATCGTCTTTTCGTGTAATCAAAATTTGCCTACCCGTGTGATATAAACCCTAGGGGTGTGATAACCAAGAAGTATTCAGTCCCTTTACATTTTGATTTTCTTTTTAATATTCGGTGACATCAAAGCAAATCTATTCAAAAATAGTATACATCAGCGTTTTATCATGGAGACCAAATCACTTTGTAAATAAAAATGAATATTATACATACCCTGTTTTAAATGAGTGGAAAATAAGAAAGGAAGAGTGAGAGTGTGTGTGTGTGTGTGTGTGTGTGTGTGTGCGTGTGCGTGTGTGTTACACGTGAAGTTTTCTGTTTAAACAACGTAGTATATATACAAATCAACTTGATTCATGTTATACGTTAAAAACACTGTAAAATACTTTATTGTGAATGTCAAACATATTTCTATTTTCTTCGGACTTGAAAAACATGATGGAAGGAGCACGTGGTGCAGCTCACGGGCTGATTTGACAGGTGTAGCACGTGGACTCTGACTGAAACTGCTTTGTTGGATTCTATCACAATGTGCGTTACTTTAAACGATAAAAGGGTTATTTATTCATGGAAACTGAATTTAAAACAATGAGAGAGAGATATAAGTGAATTACAAATGAAATATCTCTCTCTCTCTCTCTCTCTCTCTCTCTCTCTCTCTCTCTCTCTCTCTCTCTCTCTTAGTTTCTTCAAACAAATCATGTCTAAACAAAATGTGTAAAGTGTCCGATAAAGATGAAGTCAAAAATTTTAAGACAAAATCACGGAAGAAACTCTATCTAAATGTTAAAAATGTCTGATAAAGATGAAGTCAAAAACTTTAAGACAAGATCATGGAAGGAACTTTATCTAAATGTTTAAAGTGTCTTATAAAGATTAAGTCAAAAACTTTAAGACAAGATCACGGAAGGAACTTTATATACCAGTCCACTGATTCTACGCGCTATAAAAATGAATATACTACAATCACAGTGTAGGAACGGAAGTGTACAGTTTTGGGTAGCGCTGTTTGTCGAAGCGAGTAAACAAATAGAAGAGGTAGCTCTAATTTTAATCAAATGAAATGATAAATGGATGTAAAAAAGAAAAAAAAACTTCCTTAACAATGATAATATTTTATGGTAAGAAACTGGCACAATTATAAAAAGTTGTATTCCTTTTGCAACATGAATTTCAATGAACTTTTTGACAATCAATATCCAAGGTCACATTCCAAAATTTAAATGATTATTATGTACGAAATACAATCATTACGACTGAATAGGGGACATGTAGAGGTAAATATATACATCAAGAGAGTAATCTGACCTGGAGTTTGATATCATTGCAAATAAAAGTAGAAAAATTCCTCAGAATATCATGAGTTGTCATTATTTCATTCTGTACGCGTAGCGCAATTTTAAGTACATATTCAGAATTTTACTGTACGCGTAGTTCTATGATTAAGCATTTGCTTCGAATGGTAAGTTAACTCAGTAGAATGACCATTGTATGAATGAACTCATTCAAAAAAAATTCAATGATGAAAAACAAATATTTTTGCTCCGATTATTTTTGTAATTAGTAGTTATTTAATCGACCTTGCACATCCTTTTACATAGCTGTCATACATACAGTACAGCTTACGAAACACAGTGCTAAACTGAACAACTATATAGGTTTTGGATTAATGAGATTTAAAAGCGGAGTACTAGTACAAATATTTGGATACAAGTATTTATATTGACAAGTGGACTAGAAACTTTATATAAAATATACTTCCAGTATACGCAATTGATATCAAAACCCTTTATATAAAAATAACTAGATGACATCCCGCGCAAGCGCGGGAAATAACACTTTACAAATTAATGGGCGTTGAGTTTTTTGTACACATTTATTTGTGTCCGATTTTTTTTCTTAATTGGTTTCTTGACCTTATTTTAAGAACGAATTACGGACGTAATTTCCGTCAACAGAAATATCTTAGCTCATTGTAATGTTCGAAGTTACGCATACAGATGTGCATCTTAAAATCAGACCTACCCGTACATACTTATAAGAGCTACGCGTACAGTAAACAATATCAGGGCATGGTAAAAAAAAAAACATTTAAAGAATGCATTGCTTCCTTCATATATGTAGTTTTTTTGTCTGAAAGATATCGTATTGGGGAAATATTTTCACTACAAGAAACAAACATTTTTTCTTAAAGAAATGAGAAACACTTCTCTAAAAATGTTGATTCGATTTCTTATTGAATATTTGCACTGTTTTGATACAATAAAATATTTTCCGAAGAGAAATTTTAAGATTTCAATACTGAAATGACTTATTCTAGTTTACTACCGTATAAAAATCGCGATACTGTCCCTTCAGAGATTAGTTATTTACGGATTTTCCATCTACGATCAAAATACTGTACGCAGCGCAACTTGTTCTCTCGCTTCGACAAACAGCGCTACCCAAAACTGTTCACTTCCGTTCCTACACTGTGATATGTACATGTACACCATAAACATGTATTATAGAAAAAAATAAAATTTAACTTTCACAAAATAGCAAGCTATATATTATTCTTTTTGAGAAAGTACAATTGTTTTCATCAGCCCTTTAGATTTGATTTCGTTGAATAGAGTAAGTGAGAAAAGATTACGGGACAATATATGTTCTACCGTTATCTACGCGCATTTAAATTGATCAAACTACTACGTATACGATCACATATTATAGTTACAAATTGACTTAAACATGATTTAAACATTGCTTGTCTTGTAATTTGTTGTTGTTGTTGTTGTTTTCTGTTTCTTTTCCTTTAGTTTCTCTAGCTTAAGTAAATAAATAGAACGATTTTAACAAGAGCTTGGACTTTGGGTAGTTGTGTCAAGCTCTTTGAAATCAACAGGTTTGTCGGGCTATTTCGCTAAGACAAGGCAATCTGTGTATATTTCACTTGAAACTAGCGTCATTTTAAACTTGTTTTGACGCAAGAAATAGATAGTTACGTCCTACCGAAAGTCCAAAGTCTTGTAAAATGGTTCTAAATATTTAAGTTTGTTTAAAATAACTAAATAAAAACAAACAAGTATTATTCTTGAATCTTCCATTTTTCACATATATACATCGGATGTTAGATGTTGTTGAGCCGTGTCGCACCGTGTTTCGTAAGCTGTACTGTATGTATGATTTAAGAATCAGTGGAACAATATTTAGGGCTAACAGAACAAACATTCTGAGAGTATTGCATAAGCAATACACGTCCCCTACCGGTTTGTATTATTCTATGAAAGCTTCGAAGCGTACAACTATTTCAAAACTATTATAAACGAGATGTTGTGCTTTAATCAGAGATAAAAGAACAGAGGAAATTAAACTATATAGTTGATATAGAAATTAAATACAAAATGGGTAAAATAATACTCTTTATTTTATCTCCTGTAATTTCACCCAGTCCATTAAGTATTCGCTGGTAGAAATGTGTGAAAACAATGCACTGTTATGCACAATATCATTTCTTACCGTCTTCTGTACTCCGAATCAAACTATTATTACTGACTACATACTGACCTCGTTTATCCAATGCACACAGAACCCGATAAAGAACCCGAACATTAAAAAATTGGAATAAAAAAAATTAATTTTCTCGAAAATATGACAACCAGACTGTAAAAAAGTGTTAACTTGATCTGTAGTTTGACATTTTGAAGCTGTTCAGCAAGTTTCATGTTATTCCTCAAACGCATACAGGAAAAAGTGTGGAAAACTGAAGTGGGACAGACAGACGGACAGACGGACGGACGGACAGGCGGACCGACGGACGCAGAGGAAAGCTGAAACCGGTAGGGGACTAATAATAATAATAACTTATCAATTAATACATTCTGCTAATAAGCTTCTCACTCAGCGTCGATAGCGTTGTTGAAGTCGATAACAATAGATAAAAACGTTATTGACGTCGGTAAAATATCATTTTCCGTATTCATTTTTTGAAAAAATTCATATTGTTAACATGTGACAACCAACACCATATTAATTGTATGAATAAATGATGAAATTATGAGCCTCCACGTGAACTATAAAAGTGGTTGTCGCATGTGAAAGTGTCTAATTTTAACGAAAACTACTCATAAAACATCATATCGTAACGCATTTGAACAAGCATTCCATGTTTAGCGCACATTAGTGACGTCATAATGAAAAATGACGTCATTTTAGTGCCTGTAGGATTTAGCTAATATCATACTTAGTATAATGCACAACTTCAATAACGCGGACAAAGACGTTGAAAATTTCGTAAATTTTGCGGCAAAATAATGCCAATACCGTATCTTGTTCTTTGAGAATTAATCATTGGATTAATTTTTATTCATTTAATGAAAATGATTTTTATTTAAATATGTACAGGTATTAAACGGATACATAATCTCTTTTTCACACATACACAAAAGAGAATTGTCTCTGTTGGCTTTACTAAAAATTCGCACACATGAACGTTCTGTCCGCCGCCACGAAATGTCCGTTTGTTTTCAGGGTTACATGTATGTCTGCCGGTGGACATAACGTGACGATTTTTTCGAGAAAAAAGGCGGGCTTTTTGTGACGGCGAACATAATGTGACGGCGGACAAAACATGATCGACTCACCTCATGTGAAATAAGAAATATGCAAGTGATAAGTAATAAGACAGAATACATTGCATTTAAAACTACAGCATAGTCTGCCTCCAAAAGACAATTTTACAGGTTGATATAGAGGGGTGTTATAGTGGTATGTCCCTCCCCCCTCCCAATTTATCCGAGCCTGCAGAGATATTATGAGATATTATGAGTTCATACATGAACAGTATTGAATTAGAAATTTCTCCCTCCTCGGGAATATAGGAATATGCCAGTTTATGTATATATGGATACATGTCATAATAACTATCATGTTTTCACCAAAAAATTGCGTATATTTTTTTTCTCACACGATAAGATTATTTGGATCTATAAATGATATTTTCAATCAACCATAATTCGTCGCATATTATTTGTTTTAATAAAATTGAAATTGCAAAAGGCTTGCTTAGATCTACTTGTAAATATTAGACGGGAAATCTAAAAATTTGGAAAACAGATTTTGTACTCAATGTATGTAACACAAGCCATGCGTGGATTGGGGGGGGGGTGAATTCAAACTGAATAAAATCACATAGTAAAGTTACTGAAACTAGCGCTCGGAACCCCCCACCCTCCTTTTGCTGACATTTAAATTTAGATATTATCAAAAAATTGTCCTTGTTACCCCCCCCCCCCCACCGTAAAAATTTCCGCAAATAATTCATTCTATATCTTTCGACAACATCCAAACGTCTAGATCTATTGTTAGGATGATTTTTAGGATGAGTCGTAAGTTGGGATGGCTGATACGTTGGATCTGATAGCTTTGGTTTTAATGTGCATATAATGTTCATACACTAGCGGGTTGTTTTTTTTTTACATTATGTACCGCGACAGATTGGTTGTCAACCAACCTTTTGCATAATTTGTAAACAATAAAAAAATTGTGTAGATACGTCTTTATGCATATGGATAAATTATGCATAAAACTGGAAAGATGAAGGGTTGATCCCCTACCAAAATATAATTGTTTTTCAAAACAGTATTTTATCTGAAATTCTTATTTGGGTCAATGAAAAAAATTTAAGTGATCGACCTAAATCACAAAATTTAGAGATACAAAACACAAAATATACCCATGCACTTACTGGTTTGATATTAAAAAAGTTTCTTATTTCTTTCATTCAGCTGCATCAAAATGAATTATGGCCCCGTACATTACATATACATGTATCATCAATTTCAAATTATTTTTTCAACACTTCCCTCTCCTACAACTTTTCATTTTGCAGTTGTGTTTTATTTTAAATTTAAGGAATAGGTTAAGAAAGCTATTTTAAAAAATCGGACACAGTATATACCAAAATGAACTTAATTATTAAGCATTGCATCATATTAATGTGTAATTGATGGCATGTAATTCCCGTGCTTGCGCGGGATGTCAGCTACATGTAGTTTTATTGATTGGGAAGGGACCTCTTAATCATAAATTTCTCTTCTCTCGTTTTAATTGCTGAGAATCATATCCTCGGTACTCTTTGCTGCGGTGAAAACATTTACCTTTTTAATAGGTTCTTTTTGAGGATACTGTCCTTAAAAAAAAAGGTCATTGGGAATCAATTCAGCTGCAAGATTTTCATTATCAGGATCACAGTTGATTCTCGAAACTTCTTTACTTGCTTTTAAATGGCATACATGTTTAAAGAATTTCAGGAAGTCGCTGGGAATCTCGATTTCGTTTTTATTCGGTTTTACATACAGCACAGAATCCAATATTTTTGCCAATATGTCCTTCCTGTTCATAAAAAAGTTGCGTGCGCTGTAATTCCGTCAGTTACATGTGCATCTACACGTAGCGACCTACAGCACACCGGCGTTGAAAACTGCCACAGTGATTGTGGTTGGGACTGCCTGTCAGTTTATGTTAAAGCTACGGGTCCTGGTACATGTAAGTTGAAGTTAATGGAAACTCACTTGACCGAAATGGGCGTTGATCGTACACCTGGTACATGTATCTGCACCAGAAATCCGTTCATGGATTTCTTTAACATTTGCTAGTAATGCACAGAGCAGAAAGGTTTTATTTGGAACGATTATCGACATAAAATTACATGCAGCACCACCAATTCGGACCACTGTACAACTCCATCGATCCGACTGTACTAAAACCCGATTGACACTCGATCCGGTTGTGGTCCTCTAAATGGTAATGTACCGAGTAAAGTTCAATTAGCGCTTCATCATTTGTCATAGATCTGAGATACATTTTGATTCAGATCGGTGATATCGGACAGACTGTCCGATTCCGACTGACGTGCATAAGAGTTTCAACAATTTTTAAAACAAATACATGTGTATATGTAACATGTAAAAATGACAAATGGATAATAAATCTAGTTAAGACAATGGAAGCTAAGTTAATCCCAATGTTAAATATACATGTTCATGTACCTACATGTAGCAAATTAACCCCCTTTGAAGCACATGTATATGTAATGCCTGAAAGTGATTTAAACAATATAAATATGACATGTGAGAAAGTCCAATTTTTGTTCACTTGCATGGTATGTGTCCCGTTTGTTAAAATCGTTTCATGTGCATACATATATCTTTGAAGTTCCTCATATAGAAACGAAGTTTACCGCCCTCTCTCTCTCTCTCTCTCTCTCTCTCTCTCTCTCTATCTCTCTCTCTCTCTCTCATGATAAAGTTCGGCAAGTAAGACAACAAAAAAACATAAAAAAAAACTATTCGGATAGTTTCATCTGACTTCATGTAAATGGGAAAATTGCAAACCCTTGTTGCATTTATTCACACCTAAGCCAGATACCCATCCCTTACACCCGCGCAGGTTTTATACGTGTGGATACATTCTTTATTGACCAAAGGAGCCATGCGGCTCATTTAAGAAATAAACAACGTTATTTAGTGAACATGGCGTTATGAATAGCAATTGCTCTGCTGGCATATTCCATGATGCGCGCTAGCGTATCATGGAAATTATGCCAGCAGAGCAGTTGCTATTCATAACGCCATGTTCACTAAATAATCGTTGTTTATTACTTATATTTGCATTTTACCACTTGCAAATACCCTGTATTAGCCTAGACCTTGACATTTAGCTATTGCATCAAAAATAAACGTTCAGAATACTAAGTTTTCTTTGTACATACATAGGGTATCTACCAAATTCAAAGTAACCCATAACATTATTGGTAGATTTACGAAGCGACATAATTCTTTTCAAAAAAATCAATTTTTTCAACTTGTGGAGCTTTATTAAAACCCTAAGTTTCACATCCATAGTTCAGAACAGAACTAATACATGTATCAAATACAGAGAGCGTATTCTCAACATTTAGACTATTTTCTTTAACCTTTTTTCACAGTAAGAACAAACATTTTTTCGCTTGTGTTGCAATTGAGTTTTGATTGCAGTCAAATTTGTCATTATACTTGAAACTAACACCGAATAAGTAATAACGTCAACAATTTCGAGCTCTGAGTTATCATAAAAACAGTTTCAGAGTTATTAACTTTACCACCATTTCTAATGACAACCATTTTATATATTAAATGTGTTTTACCATAATGAAAATATTAGTTGAAAAAAAAAGTTATTCAGATTTAGCAAATCAATTTAACCCTAACCCAAATCCTGACTTAGGGGAAGTTTGCTTCAGTCTGGACGGACTGGGAGCACTAAGACAGTGCTGCGTTTGGGCCCGGCTCCGGGAGCGGTATCCCTCCTTCGAAGCGAACGCAAAACGTACCCGTTGACGCCCGACTCCGCAGAGGCTCTATGGTACATGTAATGTTCGACTTGTCAGAGTCGGGGCGGCGGACAGGGAAGACGGGCCGGTCCGCAGAGGCTTTGCGGCGATGGTCCGGCAAATCTGCTCCTGTTCTCGAAGTGAGGACCAACTCGCAGCACGGATCCACAGACCCGTCCATCGAAATGACAATACCCTGCGCTCGGTGGGAAGATACATGTACATGTATCATGCAGGGGCCTTTCCTGTGAAGTGGACAAATCTCATTTTACCCGATGACATTCTCCGTTTGTGTCAATATCTGCACTCGATGTCAAAATCCGGAACCCGCCTGTGAAGCGGAGAAAGCGCACTTTACCCGTTGAAATCCTCCACTACAAAATCGGCACTCGTCAAAAATTCAAAATCGGGGTACCAAGCAGAAAACAAAAGCGATTTCGCTGTGTCTTCATGGTCGGTCAGGGTTAGGGTTAACCACCACACAGAGAGAGAGAGAGAGAGAGAGAGAGAGAGAGAGAGAGAAGGGAGAGATAATTTAATTAAGGTATCTACATGTCGTAAGATCCCCAAATAGACATATCAAAATCTGAAAGTTTTGAGAGAGATAAAAAAAGAAAAAAATAGGTAGATAATTTGTCGAGTAAGTACAGCTTTGTAATTTAGAAAGGGTGGCCAATAAGGGGGGGGGGGTCTTCAAATTCAAGTATCATGACATCCTTTTGATACGGAAATTATTTCTGTTTTAAATCATTCATCAAATTAAGGTGATTGCAATTGCTGTTCAATTAAGAAATAATCGCCATTGTTTTACAATGTAGAAAATGGTTTGCGCTCATGCGATAAGTAATGGATATATACCGAAAACAGTTCTGTATGAAAAAATATTAGACAGTTTCGAGTCCGCCGGCATGTTAAGGCCGAGAACTGTCTGATATTTTTTTCATATAGAAGTTTTTGAGGCATATATCGTACTTTGCCATTATACACTGCCATTGAATTTCATTATTGATTTACCCGAGACAGTCCGATTTTGAAGGATATCAGTTCTGTAACCACTGGTAACGGTCTGAAATTAAGAAGCTCACTAATATCGGATTGTCACAGGTAAAATTTTAGACTGCTGGAACAAAGGAATGACATCACTGTAGTGTCGTAAAAAGAAAGAGTTCTTAGCTTACGTGTTTGTTATTTTTTAGGATGATTTAAGGGAAATAAAATGCTTTTGCAAATATTTAATATACTTACATGTAATTAATGATTTTACATCGTTCATACGTTCATATACCCTTAAATCAAATATGTATATGTAAAATAAAAGAGATGGAAATGTGTGAATATTTCCGGAATCATAATATAAATGTTTACTTCAATGAAATCACGGACTGTGTTGACTATATGAAGTAATGACAGACTTCAAACCGTAAACCATGTTTAATTCGTAAAACCTCTGCCTATTCCCTGGTCATCGTCGGTACCATCTGACAGAGGTGTGCCGACAGACCTTCCATATATAGAAGAATCGTTGTTCCTCTGAGTCAACGCCAGGATCGACAATACTGCCCATACTTCTGCTTATTAAAATAATGTTTTTAAAGTAAGAGAGAGAGAGAGAGAGAGAGAGAGAGAGAGAGAGAGAGAGAGAGAGAGGGGGGGGGGGGGGGGAGAGAGAGAGGATTACATCCTTAGAATCAATAAGCTAACTACAGATCAATTATTTAAACGTATAAGTCATATTATTTAAGGAAGCTTTATGATACATATCTTCAAATTACACGAGGAAAACTTAGATCAATAGTTTTATTTTTAACAACATCAGAGAAAACACTTTCCTTGAACGTGTTCTTCACATGCACATTTATAATTACGACGTGTCGTTAAGAAACATGCCTGCATTTATATTATATATAACGTCTGTCTATGATGGGGTTTTCTTTACTTTTTCACTTAATGTCATCTTCCTCGTCTGATGATTTTCTTTGTTGCTTAAAATGTATTTCTAAGCGATTATGTAATTTTTATATAAATTTAAATCGCCGTAGGATCTGTTTAAAGATCTTTATAAAAGTTATTATCTTTGCGTCGCCTCAAACGCTGAAGTCGCCATTTTACTATGAGATCAAACAATTTTTAATTGGTTAAATAAATGAGCAATAACAAATTTTATTATCATTTTAATTTCTTTATTATTGAATTTGAGAAATCCTTTTCGTCGCGATATTCATTCTTTATGCTGTTTTTAACTTTTCATTTTTTATTTTCATTATTGAGTGAATAACGACACTTATCTTTGCAATTTTGGGACAATCCTCGTATAACATTGTGAGTTAGTTTTTGATATAAAAGAAAAATTGTAAACAACCATGTTTGCCTTGCATAGTTTATGTAAGCCTTCCTCCTGAGTAATCACCAAGTCCAATTGTTAGGTACCAAGTAGTTTATTATCAAGCGTGATCGTATAGTAGATATTACAACCATTAAAAGCAGCTCAAATCAAAGAATCCAGAATACGTTTAACATCATTTTACATGAGTATATATAACATTTTACTTATGATTGACAGTTCTGACCAGTCCGGCCCATCTACGATGATCATGAGTGAACAATTAGTGTTAAAATTCCAGAGTTAAATTTTATTTTTAAATAAAGTAACAAAACTGTCAAAACTGTCAGAAAGAATATTGTGATGCGGGTTTTGAGTCTCAGAATCGTAGTCTCTGAGTCCCCCACCTGGGTATGATGCATCGCTTACTCATAATACATTCATTCATACATGGCTTTAAGGTTACAAAGGTTAAATAGATGAACAAGCATTACAAGACTAACTTGCAATATTAGGGCCTTCATTACAGACACAGGATCGCCAAATATGACAATTTGTTGATAACTTGTTTATATATTTTCAGTTTGTATTTTACTGTGCCAGAATTAATTAACCTCATTTACGACAAAGAGTATTGGGATGCAGTATTTGGATATCCCGCCTTAATATGACGCATCACTTGCGTGCAACATTAGAGTGTCATATATAAAAGTATACATAAGTATCATAGTGACCAATATGTAATGATATTCATTCAAGGTCATAGCATGGCTATCTGTTTACATACGTCCCCCAAACAAAAGAAATATCCCGAAGGGAGATTTCTCGTGTCTGGCGCCCGGAATAGGAAAGCGTCCTTGATCTCCCCTTGGTCAGATGAACTTCCTAGTGACATACCAGTCAGAACACCTATGTTAAGAGGTAGTATCAAGTGGCATGTTTCCACCTCCAGCTTGGAACATCAGTCACATACAAGAGCAAATCTGTGATCAGGATATATACATAAAATCATATAGTTTGATTATATCGCATTACAATCATGAAAACAATAATGAATAAAGTATGACAATAATGATCAGGATGAAATAATCGTAATTGAAGATAATCGTAATTCATCATCAAAGTAATAATAAGTATGGTTATACTTAATGTCACATATATACAAAGTCAAGGCATGCTTATAAGTTCACAAAATTTCTCTTTCTTCTAAGGGGTGGAGTTCATGTACTAGCTTCATAGGTTCGGAGTCCATCGGTTTCTTCCTGTAGTCTCCAGAGTGAATACGGAAAATTTAGTACTTTTTACACATTTTGCATTAATAATTTTCACAAAATTTCACAATTCCTTTATAAGGAATACTTGACTTCTTCACGGCTGCAGCTTAATTAATATACATCATCGACACCCGTGGATGGAGGGTTGGCGCGGATGGCGAGGCGACTTCTCGCGGAGCATCTCCTGCGTTCCTCTGTTGCGTAGACATCGCGGCCTTCTCTTCCAGGTATTTACGTGCCAGCTCCGGGTCCGGTCTATAATATTTGGCCCATGGAGATTCTTCATTTTTCTTCTCTCCAAGTAATCGTTGTGCTAGTTTGGTCGAAATTGTCCCCGTACTATTGGTCATTTTGCGAGTTTCGAGTCTTCCGCTCCTATGGGGTTTCTCTTGGATTCTAACACTTTTCGGGATTGGATTTCTCTGGATTCACACAACAAAATGCATAGTCCTTGGAAGAACCTTTCTTATCTCCGTCACTACCCCTTTTTCGACAACCTGACCAGCAACCACCACAACATATACCTCCCCACTTTTTAATAGTTTTGCGTTACTTATACAAAGTCCTAACGCTATTGTTATTGCCAAAGTCAAACACACATAAAACCAAGAACTTTCCACCCATGATAATAATTCCATGGGTTGCAGATTAGTGACTGGCAATTCCACCATAAGTGTATTCATAGGGAAAACCTTAATATCTTTTAATTTGTCAGAAATCTTAATTTGTCTTGAATTTTGAAATTAATTTCTTGATTTTAATATTAAGTAATGAAAATGAACCATGAAACCCGAGCAACCTTGTCCAATACTCAAGATGTTGATCGTAATATTTTATTGCTTTTACCAATAATATTAATTCACTTACAAAAAATCAGTCTTTTAGTTTCTTTACTTAAACGCTGTCTCATGTATTTCGAGTATATGAAAAATCTTTTCAACTCCGCATATACAAATTACCGAGGTGCTATGTCCGCGATTGCTAGTGGGCGTATCTGTTTTAATGTCACAGAGGGTCATCCTGTCATACCTTTTTAAAAGCGCGCAATATATACTAAGCTAAGTTTATTCAAGATTATTTACATCTACAACTACGAGCATATAACTTCTTTAGTTTATTATTTTGGCTAATTCTTTCATAAGAGCCAAACAATCTTCAGCAAACTTTTGTTTGCTATTTTCCTTACGGGGTTTAGGGATTGGTTTACGCGGTTTAGGGATTGGTTTGAAGCCTAGACCTACTTTAGGGACTATTTCATCTATTTCCATATCTTCATTTAAGTATACATTTGTGTTATCTAAGGGTATTTCATAGTCTTGACCATTATTTTCATCACATTGTTTTGACTCAGGGGTCTCATCCGATTCTGAATATACGGTCTGATCACTCTCGGTTTTGTACTGTTGATCATCCATGATTTTCTTAGCTCTTATACGTCTTTGAAGTTCTGCTAGGGGAATATCCTCTTCGTCTGAAGATCCTTCTCTTTCCCATTGTTTGGACTGTATAGCTCTTTCTAATGGTTCTGGTTGCATGTCTTCATTTTCCGACGACGATTCATCTTCTGGTGGCACAACATAGTTAGTTTTTCTTAGAGTTCTTCCACCATCTTCAGTAGTTTGTGAAAGGGGCCAGTGCGAAATGTCTGCCAATCTTAATTGTCGTGCATGGCATTTGGTGGTTAATCCAGTCAATTGATCTCTCACCACGAAACTAACTGGTCCTTTCTGCTCTTTGATTCGATAATATGGTAGCCACTTTTTATCTAACTTACTTTGTTTTCTGTTGTTCTTTAGGTAGACAGGGTCACCTACCTGAAAATCTTCGTCTTTGCTTTTCTTATCAGCCTGAGTTTTCTGTTTCTTCTTGGCTTCCTTCATGTTGCGGTGTACTAGCATGAAAGCTTTGTGTTGTTCTTGAAGGGCAATCTTGTGTTGGTCTTCTCCTGCATATCTCCGTCGAGGTTTCATTAACGTATCAAGAGGTAATACGACATCTCTGTTGTACATGAGGTAATATGGAGAAAACTTTGATGAATCATTAGGATGGAATCGAATGGCTGCCAATGTCTGATTGAGATGAATATCCCATGTTTGAGCGTTGTCTGTTATTTTCTTAGCCATCACGTCATGAAGAGTTCTATGAAATCTTTCTACTTTACCGTTTCCTTGAGGGCTGTAATAAGAGGTTTTGATGTGGTTGATGTTCAATTCTTTTAAGGTTTCTTCCACTTTCTTGTTCACATTTTCTGTTCCGTTGTCTGTGAGAATTTGAAGAGGACAGCCATATCTTGGATATATTTCTTCTAAGATAAGATGTACTATGTTGTCAGCTGACTTATCGGAAACAGGGAAGGCTTCTGGCCAACCAGAGTAAATGTCAATAAAAGAGACTATGTACTTGTTTCCTGACAAGGATGTTGGATATGGTCCTGATAAATCAAGTCCTACCTTAGCCATTGGAAAAGGTGGTATATCTGTCTCTTGAAGTGGAGGCTGATTTTTCTTATTGCTCCTCGTTTGGCATACTACACATCCTTCTACATAGGAATATAACCTTTTATATAAATTTGGTATGTAGTACTTTTGTCTGATTACGTCATATGTTTTGTCTTCTCCCATATGTCCAAGTCCGTCATGATACTGTTGCACTACTAAAAGTTCTAACTCACGTGGTACATACAGTCGAAGTCTTGGGCCTTCAGAGTCTCCATCTGAAAGATAGTACATCAAACCATCAATTTCCAGAAACTTCTTTTCTTCGGTTACCGTTGCTGTTCCTTTATTTAACCGATTCTTCAGTTTCTTGATCTGGTCATCGTGTTGTTGACTTTCTTTGATGTTGATTTCTTCTGGTAGATCAATAAAGGGTTTGGTCAATTCGTCGTGTTGCTTAACCTCACATTTGGCCAATCTCTTAGGTGACAAGGCATTTGAGTTAAGTACGTTTACTTCAAAGAAATTGTCCTTAACATCTGGTTCATCATGCTCTGACTGCTCTTCCTCTTCAGACTCAGGATTGACTGTAGGTAATCTGGATAAAAGATCTGCACAACAATTAAATCTTCCTTCTATGTACTCTACCTTACAGTTATATCCTGCGATACTTAATGCCCATAGTTGAATTTTCTTATTTTATTGCATCGTGCCAGCTCCGGGTCCGGTCTATAATATTTGGCCCATGGAAATTCTTCATTTTTCTTCTCTCCAAGTAATCGTTGTGCTAGTTTGGTCGAAATTGGTCCCGTACTATTGGTCATTTTGCGAGTTTCGAGTCTTCCGCTCCTATGGGGTTTCTCTTGGATTCTAACGTTTTTCGGGATTGGATTTCTCTGGATTCACACAACAAAATGCATAGTACTTGGAAGAACCTTTCTTATCTCCGTCACTACCCCTTTTTCGACAACCTGACCAGCAACCACCACAACATATACCTCCCCACTTTTTAATAGTTTTGCGTTACTTATACAAAGTCCTAACGTTATTGTTATTGCCAAAGTCAAACACACATAAAACCAAGAACTTCCCACCCATGATAATAATTCCATGGGTTTCAGATTAGTGACTGGCAATTCCACCATAAGTGTATTCATAGGGAAAACCTTAATATCTTTTAATTTGTCAGAAATCTTAATTTGTCTTGAATTTTGAAATTAATTTCTTGATTTTAATATTAAGTAATGAAAATGAACCATGAAACCCGAGCAACCTTGTCCAATACTCAAGATGTTGATCGTAATATTTTATTGCTTTTACCAATAATATTAATTCACTTACAAAAAATCAGTCTTTTAGTTTCTTTACTTAAACGCTGTCTCATGTATTTCGAGTATATGAAAAATCTTTTCAACTCCGCATATACAAATTACCGAGGTGCTATGTCCGCGATTGCTAGTGGGCGTATCTGTTTTAATGTCACAGAGGGTCATCCTGTCATACCTTTTTAAAAGCGCGCAATATATACTAAGCTAAGTTTATTCAAGATTATTTACATCTACAACTACGAGCATATAACTTCTTTAGTTTATTATTTTGGCTAATTCTTTCATAAGAGCCAAACAATCTTCAGCAAACTTTTGTTTGCTATTTTCCTTACGGGGTTTAGGGATTGGTTTACGCGGTTTAGGGATTGGTTTGAAGCCTAGACCTACTTTAGGGACTATTTCATCTATTTCCATATCTTCATTTAAGTATACATTTGTGTTATCTAAGGGTATTTCATAGTCTTGACCATTATTTTCATCACATTGTTTTGACTCAGGGGTCTCATCCGATTCTGAATATACGGTCTGATCACTCTCGGTTTTGTACTGTTGATCATCCATGATTTTCTTAGCTCTTATACGTCTTTGAAGTTCTGCTAGGGGAATATCCTCTTCGTCTGAAGATCCTTCTCTTTCCCATTGTTTGGACTGTATAGCTCTTTCTAATGGTTCTGGTTGCATGTCTTCATTTTCCGACGACGATTCATCTTCTGGTGGCACAACATAGTTAGTTTTTCTTAGAGTTCTTCCACCATCTTCAGTAGTTTGTGAAAGGGGCCAGTGCGAAATGTCTGCCAATCTTAATTGTCGTGCATGGCATTTGGTGGTTAATCCAGTCAATTGATCTCTCACCACGAAACTAACTGGTCCTTTCTGCTCTTTGATTCGATAATATGGTAGCCACTTTTTATCTAACTTACTTTGTTTTCTGTTGTTCTTTAGGTAGACAGGGTCACCTACCTGAAAATCTTCGTCTTTGCTTTTCTTATCAGCCTGAGTTTTCTGTTTCTTCTTGGCTTCCTTCATGTTGCGGTGTACTAGCATGAAAGCTTTGTGTTGTTCTTGAAGGGCAATCTTGTGTTGGTCTTCTCCTGCATATCTCCGTCGAGGTTTCATTAACGTATCAAGAGGTAATACGACATCTCTGTTGTACATGAGGTAATATGGAGAAAACTTTGATGAATCATTAGGATGGAATCGAATGGCTGCCAATGTCTGATTGAGATGAATATCCCATGTTTGAGCGTTGTCTGTTATTTTCTTAGCCATCACGTCATGAAGAGTTCTATGAAATCTTTCTACTTTACCGTTTCCTTGAGGGCTGTAATAAGAGGTTTTGATGTGGTTGATGTTCAATTCTTTTAAGGTTTCTTCCACTTTCTTGTTCACATTTTCTGTTCCGTTGTCTGTGAGAATTTGAAGAGGACAGCCATATCTTGGATATATTTCTTCTAAGATAAGATGTACTATGTTGTCAGCTGACTTATCGGAAACAGGGAAGGCTTCTGGCCAACCAGAGTAAATGTCAATAAAAGAGACTATGTACTTGTTTCCTGACAAGGATGTTGGATATGGTCCTGATAAATCAAGTCCTACCTTAGCCATTGGAAAAGGTGGTATATCTGTCTCTTGAAGTGGAGGCTGATTTTTCTTATTGCTCCTCGTTTGGCATACTACACATCCTTCTACATAGGAATATAACCTTTTATATAAATTTGGTATGTAGTACTTTTGTCTGATTACGTCATATGTTTTGTCTTCTCCCATATGTCCAAGTCCGTCATGATACTGTTGCACTACTAAAAGTTCTAACTCACGTGGTACATACAGTCGAAGTCTTGGGCCTTCAGAGTCTCCATCTGAAAGATAGTACATCAAACCATCAATTTCCAGAAACTTCTTTTCTTCGGTTACCGTTGCTGTTCCTTTATTTAACCGATTCTTCAGTTTCTTGATCTGGTCATCGTGTTGTTGACTTTCTTTGATGTTGATTTCTTCTGGTAGATCAATAAAGGGTTTGGTCAATTCGTCGTGTTGCTTAACCTCACATTTGGCCAATCTCTTAGGTGACAAGGCATTTGAGTTAAGTACGTTTACTTCAAAGAAATTGTCCTTAACATCTGGTTCATCATGCTCTGACTGCTCTTCCTCTTCAGACTCAGGATTGACTGTAGGTAATCTGGATAAAAGATCTGCACAACAATTAAATCTTCCTTCTATGTACTCTACCTTACAGTTATATCCTGCGATACTTAATGCCCATAGTTGAATTTTCTTATTTTATTGCATCGTGCCAGCTCCGGGTCCGGTCTATAATATTTGGCCCATGGAAATTCTTCATTTTTCTTCTCTCCAAGTAATCGTTGTGCTAGTTTGGTCGAAATTGGTCCCGTACTATTGGTCATTTTGCGAGTTTCGAGTCTTCCGCTCCTATGGGGTTTCTCTTGGATTCTAACGTTTTTCGGGATTGGATTTCTCTGGATTCACACAACAAAATGCATAGTACTTGGAAGAACCTTTCTTATCTCCGTCACTACCCCTTTTTCGACAACCTGACCAGCAACCACCACAACATATACCTCCCCACTTTTTAATAGTTTTGCGTTACTTATACAAAGTCCTAACGTTATTGTTATTGCCAAAGTCAAACACACATAAAACCAAGAACTTCCCACCCATGATAATAATTCCATGGGTTTCAGATTAGTGACTGGCAATTCCACCATAAGTGTATTCATAGGGAAAACCTTAATATCTTTTAATTTGTCAGAAATCTTAATTTGTCTTGAATTTTGAAATTAATTTCTTGATTTTAATATTAAGTAATGAAAATGAACCATGAAACCCGAGCAACCTTGTCCAATACTCAAGATGTTGATCGTAATATTTTATTGCTTTTACCAATAATATTAATTCACTTACAAAAAATCAGTCTTTTAGTTTCTTTACTTAAACGCTGTCTCATGTATTTCGAGTATATGAAAAATCTTTTCAACTCCGCATATACAAATTACCGAGGTGCTATGTCCGCGATTGCTAGTGGGCGTATCTGTTTTAATGTCACAGAGGGTCATCCTGTCATACCTTTTTAAAAGCGCGCAATATATACTAAGCTAAGTTTATTCAAGATTATTTACATCTACAACTACGAGCATATAACTTCTTTAGTTTATTATTTTGGCTAATTCTTTCATAAGAGCCAAACAATCTTCAGCAAACTTTTGTTTGCTATTTTCCTTACGGGGTTTAGGGATTGGTTTACGCGGTTTAGGGATTGGTTTGAAGCCTAGACCTACTTTAGGGACTATTTCATCTATTTCCATATCTTCATTTAAGTATACATTTGTGTTATCTAAGGGTATTTCATAGTCTTGACCATTATTTTCATCACATTGTTTTGACTCAGGGGTCTCATCCGATTCTGAATATACGGTCTGATCACTCTCGGTTTTGTACTGTTGATCATCCATGATTTTCTTAGCTCTTATACGTCTTTGAAGTTCTGCTAGGGGAATATCCTCTTCGTCTGAAGATCCTTCTCTTTCCCATTGTTTGGACTGTATAGCTCTTTCTAATGGTTCTGGTTGCATGTCTTCATTTTCCGACGACGATTCATCTTCTGGTGGCACAACATAGTTAGTTTTTCTTAGAGTTCTTCCACCATCTTCAGTAGTTTGTGAAAGGGGCCAGTGCGAAATGTCTGCCAATCTTAATTGTCGTGCATGGCATTTGGTGGTTAATCCAGTCAATTGATCTCTCACCACGAAACTAACTGGTCCTTTCTGCTCTTTGATTCGATAATATGGTAGCCACTTTTTATCTAACTTACTTTGTTTTCTGTTGTTCTTTAGGTAGACAGGGTCACCTACCTGAAAATCTTCGTCTTTGCTTTTCTTATCAGCCTGAGTTTTCTGTTTCTTCTTGGCTTCCTTCATGTTGCGGTGTACTAGCATGAAAGCTTTGTGTTGTTCTTGAAGGGCAATCTTGTGTTGGTCTTCTCCTGCATATCTCCGTCGAGGTTTCATTAACGTATCAAGAGGTAATACGACATCTCTGTTGTACATGAGGTAATATGGAGAAAACTTTGATGAATCATTAGGATGGAATCGAATGGCTGCCAATGTCTGATTGAGATGAATATCCCATGTTTGAGCGTTGTCTGTTATTTTCTTAGCCATCACGTCATGAAGAGTTCTATGAAATCTTTCTACTTTACCGTTTCCTTGAGGGCTGTAATAAGAGGTTTTGATGTGGTTGATGTTCAATTCTTTTAAGGTTTCTTCCACTTTCTTGTTCACATTTTCTGTTCCGTTGTCTGTGAGAATTTGAAGAGGACAGCCATATCTTGGATATATTTCTTCTAAGATAAGATGTACTATGTTGTCAGCTGACTTATCGGAAACAGGGAAGGCTTCTGGCCAACCAGAGTAAATGTCAATAAAAGAGACTATGTACTTGTTTCCTGACAAGGATGTTGGATATGGTCCTGATAAATCAAGTCCTACCTTAGCCATTGGAAAAGGTGGTATATCTGTCTCTTGAAGTGGAGGCTGATTTTTCTTATTGCTCCTCGTTTGGCATACTACACATCCTTCTACATAGGAATATAACCTTTTATATAAATTTGGTATGTAGTACTTTTGTCTGATTACGTCATATGTTTTGTCTACTCCCATATGTCCAAGTCCGTCATGATACTGTTGCACTACTAAAAGTTCTAACTCACGTGGTACATACAGTCGAAGTCTTGGGCCTTCAGAGTCTCCATCTGAAAGATAGTACATCAAACCATCAATTTCCAGAAACTTCTTTTCTTCGGTTACCGTTGCTGTTCCTTTATTTAACCGATTCTTTAGTTTCTTGATCTGGTCATCGTGTTGTTGACTTTCTTTGATGTTGATTTCTTCTGGTAGATCAATAAAGGATTTGATCAATTCGTCGTGTTGCTTAACCTCACATTTGGCCAATCTCTTAGGTGACAAGACATTTGAGTTAAGTACGTTTACTTCAAAAGAAATTGTCCTTAACATCTGGTTCATCATGCTCTGACTGCTCTTCCTCTTTACACTCAGGATTGACTGTAGGTAATCTGGATAAAAGATCTGCACAACAATTAAATCTTCCTTCTATGTACTCTACCTTACAGTTATATCCTGCGATACTTAATGCCCATAGTTGAATTTTCTTATTTTGCATCGGAGATTCTAAGATATATTTTAGCGGCTTATGGTCTGTTCGTATAATAAACTGAGCACCGTGTAAGTAATGGTCTAACTTCTGAAGGGCGTAGTGGATGGCAAATGCTTCCTTTTCTATGGTTGACCATTTTTCTTGAGTTTTACTCAGCTTATGGGATAAGTAATATATCGGCTTATCGTCTCCTTCATCTGTTCTTTGGGTGAGGCACGCTCCAATACAATTGTCGCTGGCATCGGTGTACAAGATGTACGGCTTATTAGTATCTGGATATGCCAGCAAAGGCACTACCGTTAAACTTTCTTTAATAAAGTCAAATGCTTTTTGGCAATATGGTGTCCACTTAAACCTTGAATACTTTCTGGTTAAGTCAATCAATGGTTCTGCAATCTTTGAGAAGTTTGGTATGAATCTCCTGTAATAACTACACATACCTATAAAGCCACGAATTTCTCGAACTGTAGTGGGTGCAGGTAACTTTCTTATAGCTTCGACTTTCTTTGGATCAGGTGTAACGCCATGTTCATTGATGATGAAACCAAGATATTCAGTCTGTTCCTTGAAGAAACTACACTTCTTAAGTTTTAATTTTAGTCCATGCTTTCTTAGGCGATTAAAAACGTCTTGAATATTACGAAGATGATCTTCCGGTGTCTCTGAGAATATAAGAATGTCATCCAGGTATGCGATGGCAAACTCCTCTTGTCCTTGAAGAACTATGTTCATCAGCTCTTGAAAGACTGCCGGTGCATTACTCAACCCAAATGGCATCCGGTTGAATTGGAATAGTCCTTTGTGACATGCAAAGGCCGTTTTTTCTTTACTTGAGTCTTCTAATTTCACTTGCCAATATCCACTCTTTAAATCTAATGCAGTAAAATATTTTGCCTTACCTAATAAACATAGGATGTCATCAATCAACGGTAGCGGGAATGAGACTGGTTTCACTATCTTATTTAAACTTCTAAAGTCAACGCACATCCGGTCTGATCCGTCTTTTTTCTTCACAACTACTAAGGGAAATGACCAAGGTGATTGTGATCTCTCAATAATCTTTGCGTCCATCATTTCCGGTATGGCCTTGTCAATTATCTGTCTCTTATTTAAGGGTACACGGTAGGGTCTATTCTTTATTGGGTGATGGTCTCCAGTTTCTATCTTCATTTTAACAGAATCAGTAACTCCAAGATCAGTGTCTTTCTTTGCAAATAAATCATTGTTTTTGCTCACTAGTCTTTTGATTGGGTGTTCGAATCTTATAGGTACATCAATCTCTTCTTTTGTGTCTGGAGTAATCTGTATTTCTGAGATTTCCTTCTGTTTTAATGCGGTAACGCGTCCTACGATATAGCCTCTCATAATTTTATAATTTTTGTTAGTTTGGTTAACGAAGATCATTGGAAGTTTCTTATCCTTTCGAACTCTACAAACGGTGTCTTTTAAATATAGTCCTGGATCTTCCATAATGCAGTTATTGTCTATGCTGTTCACTTCAACTAAGTCACTTTCTTCCAGAGAGAAATTGTTATTTATTTTTCCATAGAATATTGTCACCGTGTTTGGCCTCATAATAAGTTTCTTAGGTGTTCTTACAATAGTTGAGATGTGTAAATCTTCTTTAAGTTCCGCGTATACTTTGCCATCAATACGCATGAGTCCAAGATCAAAGTATAAACGAACATTGTTTTTCTTGAGCCAATCACGACCGAGAATCATGTTTCGGTTGAGTCCCTTTGTCACATAAAGTTTGTGGTCTAAAGTTAAACCTGAAAACTCAAAGGAAATATTTACATACCCTATCGCAATTAAAGAATTACAATTTGCTGCTTGTAGAGAGGGGATGTCATTTTTAAACAACTTTGGGCGGGGAAATAGATTATCATACATTTTCTTACTAATTAGAGATACGGCTGCACCTGTATCTACCAAAGCCCTGAATTTATTTTTACCTATTTTTAATAAACAGATACTGGGGTTGTTAGTAAAATTAATTTCATAAGTAGGTCTTTGTTTAAAGTTCTTTCTTCGGGCTTCAACGAAGGAAGAACGTTTTAGTTTTCCTGTTTTTGTTTATCAACAGAAGAGTGCACTTTGAAATTTTGAGATGGTCCCTCATTTACTCGGTTTCTAAAATCATATGTTCGGCCTTGGCGATTTGATGATCTGCCCCGATTTTGCTGCGTTCTCTGATACATACGCGAGCTCCAACAATCTGCACGTACATGACCTACTTTACCACAATTCCAACATTCCACAGGTGACCGGGGATTCTGCTCTATATTATGTACCGGTTTGTTTTGACTGAGTCGTTTATTCATTTGAGGACGGGACCTGATTTGGGGTTTATTTTGAGGACAAAATCGAGCCATATGGCCCGTTTGTTTGCATTTAAAACACTTACTATTTCGCGCATGGTCAATTTCCATTGGTTCTACATGCCTTGTTTCTATTGAGGTAAGATTATCTGCTCTATCCTTTAATAAGGAAGAGTAGTATCAAAATTTGAAAGAGTTCGTCCGTTGTCATTTCTTTGAACAATTTCTGTCATATTTGACCCTCTTATAGCTAGTCTCTGTCTCAGGTTTTGTTCTCCATTGCTATTTGAATTGCGGATTCTAAATCTTTAGGGTTTTCTCGCAAAATTTTCATTCTGAGGTAGTCGAATGTCAACCCGTCACAAAAGATATCTACTAACTGTTGTTGTACCAAAGGATCTTTTAGTCTGTCTTTACTGTATGCGTCTTCCGCGATTTGTAACAGTCTCTCAGCAAACAACTGAACACTTTCATTTGAATTTTGTCGAGTCCTACGCATTAATGCTAACGCGTGTTGGGGATCTGTTATTTCTGCAAATCTATTTTTAAGGGATTCCTTAAGATCGTTCCAAGATGGGATTTCTTCAGACGCATCGGTTTCATCTAAATACCTTTTAATATAATCCCCCACTGAACCCTTACTCGTTATGTATGCAAGCATGGGGATCTCATGACCTTGTTTCCCAGACATAACACTTTACTTTTCAACTTCTTTTATCCATTGTTTAAATTTTTTAGCATCTCCTTCAAACGGAGTTATCACAGAAGATAGGGGCACTGAAATTGCGGCTGTCATAGCTTTAACTTGACCAATGAAAAAATCTTTATCATCATCCTGATTTGGGACTCGGTGTCGAGGTTCACGAGTTTCATACAACCTAGCGTCATAATATGTTTCAAAAGTATTTTGTTTAACATTTTCTTTTTCTAAGGATTTTTGACATGTTTCTTGCCCTTTATTTTCGTTACTCTGACCCAACCCCGCGAATTGTTCTTCTAATTGCTCCATTTGATTTTTAAATTCTTTTTTATCAAACCCATCACCTGTCGCCATATTGGTTGCTTAGACAAAGTTGTTTACTTCGAGATAGTTACAAGAGACATTTAGAAATGGTTCTTACCTTATTGTCTTTTCCTACTTCGCTTTGTCCTGGTCACGAGCACCAAGAAAGTTTGTGTAAGCCTTCCTCCTGAGTAATCACCAAGTCCAATTGTTAGGTACCAAGTAGTTTATTATCAAGCGTGATCGTATAGTAGATATTACAACCATTAAAAGCAGCTCAAATCAAAGAATCCAGAATACGTTTAACATCATTTTACATGAGTATATATAACATTTTACTTATGATTCACAGTTCTGACCAGTCCGGCCCATCTACGACGATCATGAGTGAACAATTAGTGTTAAAATTCCAGAGTTAAATTTTATTTCTAAATAAAGTAACAAAACTGTCAAAACTGTCAGAAAGAATATTGTGATGCGGGTTTTGAGTCTCAGAATCGTAGTCTCTGAGTCCCCCATCTGGGTATGATGCATCGCTTACTCATAATACATTCATTCATACATGGCTTTAAGGTTACAAAGGTTAAATAGATGAACAAGCATTACAAGACTAACTTGCAATATTAGGGCCTTCATTACAGACACAGGATCGCCAAATATGACAATTTGTTGATAACTTGTTTATATATTTTCAGTTTGTATTTTACTGTGCCAGAATTAATTAACCTCATATACGACAAAAAGTATTGGGATGCAGTATTTGGGTATCCCGCCTTAATATGACGCATCACTTGAGTGCAACATTAGAGTGTCATATATAAAAGTATACATAAGTATCATAGTGACCAATATGTAATGATATTAATTCAAGGTCATAGCATGGCTATCTGTTTACATTTAACAAACCCGTGAGTCAAATTTTATGACTTTTCTTATGGCTGTTTGGTTACAAATTACCAACAATGTCTGTTTGTCCATCAGTTTGCCTACATGTACCTGTCTGTCCGTCTCTCTCTCTCTATCTTTCTCTCCCTCCATCTCTCTCTCTCTCTGACATAATCTCTTTACCAAAACACTTAAATAAAATGAGAGAGAGAGAAGCTGTTGTTTGAATCTAGACTGAGTGAGTGGTCTAAGGTGCGGCCTTAATTAGTGTAGGATGATTGCCGTGGAGCCATGCTGTGTCGTTTTTGTATTAGTATAAACAGGTCGGTCCGCGCTATTGAATTCTTTCAGATGTTTTCAAGCTTTGCATTTCGAGGATACAAACAAATAGATTCGATTACTGCATGTAAATCAAGGATGAAGAGGAGAAAAATCCTTAGTCAAAGGTACGTTTTTAAATTGTTGATTCAAACTATGAAGAGAAAATAAACTACTTTGAGTACAAATTGGACGTCACAAATATTTTCTTTTTTCCAACTTATAAAAATATAATCTAAAGAATACCTTATATTATTACTAACGATGTGGATGCCGAGAAAATAGGTCAAGGAACAGACAATTGTGAAGATTACTCTCGATGTTTCCGTTATGAATAACAGATCATGTCGTGAACAATTTAATTATCTATTGGCAAACAACTTTCACTCGGCGATTTGTCAATTTTTAAAATACATCTGCATTGACCATGTTAAGAGATGGATCAACATCACTGCCAATTTATTCTAATGCTCCTTCTTTTTCGTTTAGAAGACTCCTACAAAGCCTCCTCCGTTATGTGCCGTAATTTTCTCGAAAACCTCGTGAAAGGCTTCACGCTCGGACTCGGAAGTTGCTATGAACATTTCCCTACCTTTGAATCAGATGTTCAAGTTCCTATTTATGAATCTACTGGCTGAACAGATCCATTCAAAAGCATTACCCGAAGGTAGGTTTTCATACACTAAACACATTTATAAAATATATGCTTCGATCTAAACCCTTTTATAAAGTAATGATTATGTTTATAATCTTCCTTATAAAAATCACAATATTGTATCAATATTGATCATGAGACATGAAGCTAAAGAACTTCGAGCTAGATAAATTCGTCGTACTCTTCAAAGGTCTGTCAAAGAAAACACAAGTGCATGTAGATCTAGAACGGATTGATTTTCATAAACTGACTTAAAAAAAAACGTTTAGTACAGGCTACATACAGATTTAGAACATTTGTAGAAATTCGATAAAAAACCATACCTTTAGTTTAATGTAGTGCATATTTATAATGATATTTTTGCCTCTAAGAATATAAAACATGTTTTAATGCTAGTGTTTGTTTGAGGTGGACTGCTTTGTCTATAATCATGAAAGAAATGAATTGCAAATGGTATCTCATATTCTGATTCATAAAACATGGATCTCGAATCAAATTTTAGAATAAAAAAACCCCACCAATTAAGTGTCTTGTTTATATTGATATTTGTTTTATAATGATTTAGTCATATATACATGTACATGTACATGTAGATGGGATATAGACAAAATCGTTGTATGGATTAAGTGAACATAGCTCATTCTACAGTTAAATATTATTTCCATACAGAAAAATGTTATTCATGTAAAGTTTAAATTTATGTATAAAACTCAACGTCACTGAGATTCACATAGTCTACAATAATATATGACAGATAACAATCACATGTTAAGTAATTTGAGATCACGTTAAGAATTAATGTAGAATTGAACTACATGTATTTACAATCTCCCACAGCTCTGATCCAAAACAGCGTACTGATTTTGTATGCATCATACATGAACGACATGTACATGTTAATTTGCAATCTCCCAAAGATCTGGTGCAAAACAGCGATCTGATTTTGTATGCATCGTACAGAAAACGTTCTGTGTGCAGCGATATTCATTTTTAATATATCTGTAACAATACCAAATATTTGTTGAAAATCGAATGAAATGATGAGAACTAATTATAATTATATAAAAGTTGCAATATAAAAGATTTTCGAACTTGTAGTATACAATGCCCTTATAGTAAGTAATTAAAAAATCCCTTAACTATATACTTGTCTATAAACTGAATTAAAATCTGTCGAAATTAATTTTTGACATCCACACAAAAATTGGACTTTTATCATATTCATATTCATGTTATTCAAATGGAGTGCCTTGCCTAACTCGGCCGGTATACACACTGCGCATTATCTCATTATTTCATCTAAATTCAATTGCCTAGTTAATGCTTTAGTTTCAGATAGAGTGGTCAGATAAGGTGGTCAACACTGAATAATCTTGCTGTGTCAGTAATTTCCGGATGCTTTGTTTTGAAAGTTCCGAGTTCTAATTAAACCTTGCTGAGAAACCACTACACTATTCAATGTAATTTGGGAAGCATTTATTTAATGTTGACAACATTGATTTAGATACCTCCAAATATTAACTAAGTCACAAACTTAAATCAAAATAATTAAGATTAGATGGACTAGAAAAGAGGTAATGTTTATGCTGACGACCAACTTGAACTTGATATTGATTGTTAATTGTTGAAATTTGTGCAGGAGGATAATCATGCCAATAACGATTATCTGGTATTTTCTACGATGATCAAATGCTCGCTTTTTCGCAACATGTTTGCTATTTTTTTTTTTTGATCGCAGAAAATGACTGACGCTAATACAAGACGTTACTAATTTTTTTTTTTTTTACATTTTTTCAAATTTTGTGACGCGTAAAAGTTCGGATATAAAGTATAAAAATAGCCTCGAAAAATCTAAAAATGTAGCATACTTTAAAAAAAAAAGTCCAATTAAACAGCATGGCTAAAGTTACTCGTATTATCATTTTGGCCATTTTGCTTCATGTAAATAAAAACGTTGTTTCCCCAGCTTAAAAATAAATATTTACATTTTCCAGTGTCTTGCCTGTGATAACACTACGTATCGATTTTATACTTTCAAATGACGCCAAATTGAGGCGCCATCGGGGTTTGCTTATTTATATTATAATATTTAATCGTACGATGGCTTAAAATTATGTAAGCATAAGTAATAAGGAATCATTCTTTGAATATTATGAGGCGATAATTTCGGTCAGGGCGTGATCAAATCTATCATAAAAGCCCTTCGGGCTTTTTTTGATTTGATCACGCCCCGACCAAAATTATCACCTCATGATACTCAACGAATGATTAATTATTCCTTAAATAAAAAATACAACAGAAAATAAATATGCATGACGTGTACACGAATCAATGAAATTTCAAATCGCTTTTTATGAATCAAACTTGCGACATTTTGATTCATAAAGTTAAACGCTAAATGTTAATTAATGAATCAATTATTTATAAAAGTTTTTACTTTGCAAAATTGTGTGCTATTCAAGATTTGATTTTCATCGAGATAATGATAACAACTGAATCTGTTTGTTATATATTAATTAGGTTTATGCTGATTTGCGTTAGATAAAGAAAAATATTCTTGACTGTCTCTATGTATTCTAATTATAAAATTCGTATGTATCAAAATTGATCACATTTTAATTGAAATTCAGACTTAATTGATCTAATCAACATAGATAAATTTTGCAATTGACAACAACTTCTTTTATAAATCGTCAAATGAATTCACAGGCAGTTAATATATAAATTATGGGATGGAAAAAGTAAAATCAAATCAATGTTAGATGATATACATTAATGGGCTTTGTGTGTTGAACCAGATTTCTGTGTATATTATACTGTGTCCGAATTTTTCCTTATTTGTTTTTCTTGACCTATGATCACGTAGCAACTGGCGGAAGATTCAGAGGAGTAGACAATGATAAACATCTTAACTGAAATTGATCATAATATACCTGTATACAGTTGATGTATGTTGCCTAGATTTTTTATTAGACCTGACAGGAAAAAATACAAACTTTTTCGGCTTTCCACTGTTCAATACTTGTATGCACTTTATCGATGCAACTGGAAAATTTGCCGTTTTTAGCAGTATCTTTTAATTTTGTATTAAATGTAACACTAAACTTTCAATCGATTAATACAGCTGTACATGCATTAGGACATGGGGAGGGGGTGTATAGTGTGACGTATCTCTTTTCTAGATTTTGTTTTTTAAGGATAAATGTCGTTTTAAGTTTTAACACCGTCCCAAATTAAATATATCTGCTAAAATATATATATATATATATATATATATATATATATATATATATATATATATATATATATATATATATATGTGTGTGTGTGTGTGTGTGTGTGTGTGTGTGTGTGTGTGTGTGTGTGTATCGTCCTATTTTATGCATACACCATTTATTCATAATAACGTAGAATTGTCAACACAATATATCCATTTCTCACAAATCAATTAATTTATGAGGTTTACTTTATCAATGGTATAAAATTTTATGTAATCTAAAAATGCGAGTGCATGTTTATTTGTATATTTTGAACCTAAGTTGTCTGATCCAATGTATCTGCCCGAAACTTGATGAACTCGCCCTACACTTTCCTCCATTATTTTTGTTAGTTAATCCGCGTTCTTGATTACCTCGTTCTGTAAAGTTATATTCACTAAAACTATGACCGCGTATTCATGAAAAGAATTGGCTCGTTTTATTAATTCAACTTATTTGTATTTTGTAAAAGTTGTTCAATCCCAGGTACATGTATCTGTCCGATTCATGATAATTTTGCCTACACTTTCCGCTATGATGTTAATTAGTCACCCCGCTTACTTTCGCACATTCAAGAAACAAATAGCCTATTTCATTTATTCAACATTTGTAAAATATAATTTCTAAATACACTCAAAATAGCTTCCCGCTAATTATACTTACTCTTAACGTATTTATTCAATATTACTGAGTATTTTATTGCAAATATATATTTTTATGTCCAATGACTTGGATCCGCCAAAGCGTGTCTACGACCTTTTTTTCATTTATGCTATTTCAAAAATGAAAGTAGGTTTTTTTATATTAATTTTACAATAATTATTTATCAAGCAAAAATGAAATTATAGTTACGGACATTTTCTCACACGTCTTAAAATACAAAAGGTGTATGAAAGCAGCTGCTTCCTTAGTTTATTGGCAAAATGTATTCATTTATAAGGATAGAAATGCATTATAACTTTTGCTATTGGAAACATAGTTTTGTTGCTTTTATCGAAGATCTAATTAAAAATATTGAAAAATTATGTATTTTCAGGTACACCTTTTCTTCTTTGTGGTAGTATATGCACATGAGGACGTCAACGCATGATTCAGCAAAAAAATGAAGAGCAAATGATGCCGAAAGGTTCGATGATCCCATTGAGCAACTTCGATTCTTAATATCACCTTGATTATTAACTTTATTTAATTATGACATTCAGACCTTGATGCAAAATAAAATGTGCGATTTGAGAAAATTCACTCGTCCACTTTACTACAAGTTACGAAACAACGATTCAATAGTGGAAACGTTCTACATAGGGATGGGGGACTCTTCTAACAAGAAACCCGAAAGAGGTAAAAAAGCATGGTTTAAGCGTCGCAAAATTCGTAGCATAAGAGGCATTCTAAACTCTCCCCATTTATCTTTATTGACATTGTTTTAAAAAACATTTTAATCCATAATTAGGAGTTAAGATGATATGTTGGATTCACCAACTCTCTGATCTTGTATGTAAACTGAACATAGCATTCATCCTGGTGGGTCCACCACTTATTTATTCAGTAGCAGCGATAAACTGTTTTCGGGGTTTCTTTGGTGAATCCACCAATTTTGTAATCTATTTTTTTATGATTCGTAGAACTTGATTTCTGGTGGATCCACAAAGTAGGGTTATTTTTAATTTTGTCAGTCTTTCTGGTGGTTTCACTAACTTTCTTGTTTTGTATATAAACTGACATGTTTTGTGTTTTTTCTGTTTATTTACATGTTTAGAAAACTTTTGGTGAATGCACCAACATTGTACTCTAAATTTGTTTGTAGAATTACATTTGGTGGATCCACCAAATATTTGGATATTGAAATTCTGCCTGCATTTTTTATTTTTGGTGAGTTCACCCAATTTAATTAGTTAAATATTAAGACAAAACGATTTTTGTATATTTAGGTGGAATCACCAATACAGTTTTCTTGAAAACTGAAATATTTGATAACATATGTAGCTACCATTGCTTTATTGGTGGGTTCACCAATTCTTTGAATGAAATACAAAATTGTATACGGACAAATTCACAACTGATTTTTGGTGGAACCACCAGGGCCCTGTGTGAATGAGACATGTGATGCTGTTCAAAATAATAGAATCGCCAATATCTTATTATTGGTGGACCCACCAAGTTTATTTGTAAGTGAATGAGATATTCGATGAATAAAATTGGTGGAGTCACCAATATTTTGACTGTTATTATCGAATATGAAGGTTTAAAGATACTGTTAAATGTGATTTTGTGTAAAAAAGATGGTGGGTTCACCAATTTATGTTGTGTTCTACTACAAAAATGAATAAAATTCATGTTTATTTCTGTTATTGCGTTGTGTTCATTTTTCATTTTGCACTGAAAAAAAGAGGACACCAATAGAAAATCCTCTTTCTTAATAGAAACAGTTAATTATGGCATACACGTAATATTTCAGTTTCATTTTCGATTAAAATTCTACTTAAATGACTTATGTGGTTTTCTTTTTCAAATCTATCAAATGAAGTCACTTTCAGAAAACGTAGATATTCCAAAAATACGCAAACACAAATTTCGTATCATAAGTTCACCTACTTATAGTAAACATGAAAAAAAATGCTTCAGCAGATGGAGAAAAGTTATTTAAGTGTACATAGCTCATTTTTTTCTTAGTTAAAAATGTATATATTACGAATTGTTAAAAAAAAACTTCTTTTTGGATATAAATGTACAAATTTACAGCTGCCAGAATTCTTTACTTACAGTCAGCGAGGCTTACCTATATAATGGCATCCATAGATCTATAAAATAGATACATGTACAAGTGTATCTCCATTTATTTGAAGTTAAATGACTCAGAAATAAGTGTTTTTAATTGTCAATCGAATTATGAATTTTCTAATATAAATTTATCTCAATATAGTAATTACGACAATATCATTATTGTAACCTGGATTTTTCTGTGTGTCAATGTATTATTTACATAGTGTGATTTTCCACAAGCAGACGAATTGTTAAAAGAAGTATCGGTATTTGTACATGTGATATTTTTTGTAATAAAGTTGATACACAATAAGTCACAGTGATTAAGCAGAATACCAATCCAAACTCAGGGTAGTGTGAAATCAAATTCCGAGCAGCAACCGTGATTATGTTTTTTCTGCTAATATTGAACATAAACATAAACGTTAATGTGGGAATTGTTTTAATCTAACAGGACGTGTTTTGGATGTTAAATTCTTTATCTTTGGAAATTTAATGTTATCTCGTTAAGCGCTCTAGTACCCTGCAGGATGACAAATATAAGAACATGTATATGAATTTGTAAACAGTGCATCAGGCAAGGGCGTGATTACTTGAAGATATAATCGATTAATAATCGATAACAAAGGGGAATTTCGTGTACTCACAAAATAATAGTTACACGCATTTTTGTCCTGTAATCGATTGTAATCGATTATTTAAAAACTTGTAATCGATTAATAATCAATTTCTTTAATTAAAATATGAATGCCTCTTCTGAACATATTGTAAAAAAAATTGTAAGTTGATTTTGTTTTAGAGTTAAATGGGTATTTTCATTATGAATGATATGAAGATTTTATACTTTATATTTCAATCTTAATAATTTTTTTTTTTATTTTTACTGCTTATTCAGATTCGAAGTCAAATTATTAGCAATATAGAAAGCTCAGTTTTTAAAATTCTAAAAACAAGGTTTTTTCTTGGAAGTCTACGAGTTTGGATGAAATTTCGACTTTGCACCTTTATCCCTCATAATTATTCTGTTTGTATTGATTCCTTGAAAATAAGCATGTTATTAAATTTTGATAAATAAAATAAAATTGGCAAAATGAAAAGAAATGTTAGTGAACATTGCTGCGGTATATTTGAAAGAATTGTTTTTGGAGCTTGTTCTAATTTAATATATCCTTAATGAGGTTTGTTTAACTGTTATCTAAACATTAGATGATAACACCTCATTAACTTCTTTGGGATTCCTAAACTGACCAGAACAAACACATTTAGTGATACTTAAATACACAGCCTTTTATCTCTTCCTCATGCAAAAAAGACACAAAATATAACCCTCTCTCTCTGTCTGTCTCTCTCTCTGTCTCTCTCTCTCTCTCTCTCTCTCTCTCTCTCTCTCTCTCTCTCTCTCTCTCTCTCTCTCTCTCTCTCTCTCTCTGTGTCTCACTCTCAATAATGGTAAATCATAAGGTACCTCTAGTGATTTTTCTAATACCCATTAGGTTAAATAATTAGAAATATCTGCATGGAATGTGAAACACAGAATGAAGAACTAATTATTTGATTATATACTCATCATGATCATGTGAACAAATATATATTAAATATGAATATAGAGTTGTAGAGTATTTTTTATATAATATGAAGTCAGAAACTATTTTTGTGAAAAGTAATCGAAAGTAATGGATAAAAGTAGATATAATTAAACTGCATATTTTTAGCTGTAATCGATTTTCATGCGTAAGTTTTTAGTTTCGGAAGGGTGGGGGGTAAATTAAGCAGCAAATCAGAGAGAGAGAGAGAGAGAGAGAGAGAGAGAGAGAGAGAGAGAGAGAGAGAGAGAGAGAGAGAGAGCGTTAATCATTGTACGTCACTTCGTGTTTGTTTTCATTTTATGGCAGACTAATGGTTATCCAGTTTTCCAGTTTTCACCCACCAACCACCCATAACATTTTATCCACCTCTATATCAGGTTTTATTTTTAAAACACGTTATTTCTTTTCTACATACTTTCCCATTGATAAATGGTTTCTAATTTGTACATCTCCTCGTAGCTTCTGTTTGCCACCTTTTTTGCACATTGCTATTATTTTGATATTGGATTGTTTTGTTTGAATATCAGGTTATGTTATTTGATACACTTGGAAGATCAATGTAAGTAATGTATTGTTTAGTATCTACGGCATTTATAATAAATGACAATTTTATCCATACATCTTGGTTTTTGTGTGACATTTTGGATAAAAAAAAAATAGATTAGAAAATGTAATAATATTACTCAAACTTAAAAAAAGCTATAGAGTCAGACAACTTGTGAATTACACGAAAGAACTAAAAGTTTCTTTGTTCCATAACGTAACTGTACCTTTTTAACAGCTATAGATCATGATTACGACAAAGAGAACACGGCGGGTGTGACCCGTCCGCAGAGGATGCTTACTCCTCCATGGCAATTAATCCTACCCTTTATTTTCGTAGAGGTCTGTGATTCCTCTGTTTTGTATTTTCCTTTGGACTTCTGATTTTAAATATTGTTTGTTATCACCACATTTCTACCGATGCATATTTATACCTTACAGACATGAACATATGTGTATCAATGTTATATACATGTAACATAATCATATATCTTTGATATTCCAAATGCTGCAAATTGTAACTCAAATTCACAAAAATGTGCAATATGTTTATTTAAAACGCAAAACAGTTTATTCTCATTAATTACCTAGTCTACAACTAATGTTCCACAGAAATAGTTCTACTTATGCTACTTCTTAATAATAAGGTCATTGTCCGAGTAACTTGCGTCATTGTTTTTTTAAATCCGATGCAATTTTCTCTCTGATTATTATTGGTCGTTATTTTTATAAGGTATTGATAATGATACATGTTTATATTTTCAAGGAGAAATGTGACACGAAATATTAAGTTCATTGTTTGCAGGTCAAAAATAATACCGATGATCCATAGGCACCGAAAGTTAAAAATCTTTCTCATAAAAAATAAATACCCTGTTTCTAATAATATAACAGAAACACATCGCCGCCATCTTGGATTTAAAAAAAAAAATAAATATTAATACTTTTGTCATGTGACTACGCTTTTCATTGAAATTGCTGATCTCATTTGCATACGAGCAGACACAAAGGAATGAGTCATATCAGAAACTCTTATAAAGCAACCATTATCAGTTACACAGCGGACGTAAAGCGCAGCTTTGAAGGAGTAAGATACCTTGTTGTGTATAGCCTACTTTAAAAGTATGCTATATTGGAGTGATGTGATATTAACACTGTTATGACCGAAACCAACCAAAGGTTTGTACTACATTATTACTTTTGACAGTGGAAATGGTTTAAAAATTTGATTTACGTTTTCTGTCATAATATTAAACAAAAACATTTTTTAAAGAATAAATATGATTTGTTATTCGAATCGGTCAACAAGAATATTTTTTGCGTACATCGAACAACTATTTTTTTAAACACAAACTATTTTACTAGTTACACATTTTATATTATTCAAGATAGTGGACATGAATGGAAAAAAGTAAACTGTAATACTTATCAAGTTTTATGCATAAAAAATACATATTTAATTTTTGGATAGTATCAGTTAATTTTGACCATCTTGTTTTCGCAGCAAGGTCAGGTCAAAGTCAATATCGTTTTCCTTAATTTAAGAGATATTAAAATAAATAATTCTGTTATTTGGCCCTGATATCTTTTATCAGATGTTAAATTTGTAATAAATAATAGAAATAAATCATTGACTGTCAGTTTATACTACTATATCGAAATAACAATTTTAGTTAAAATTGATAAGACTTAGCTCGCATTTCCTCATCGTTTTATTTATTTTTGTTGATTTTTTTCACATTTTGAAGATATTTTTATTGTTTATGCGTCCAATATTGAAACAAAATCTGCTTTTAGTTATAACATATTATGAATACGTTATACATAGATAAAATTTGGACAGAAAGGCAAATATATTGACTTTTCTATTAAAGAGAAAAAATACAAGTTTCAGTGAATTGTTCACACAAAACTGTTTAAAGATTGAATGTTATAATAGCTAATAAGATGTAATTTGTTATTAAAAAATCGCATTTCAAAACCTAAGTAACTTATTATTACATTGAATTAGTTGAAAACCCGGCATTTTCGTTGTTATTTATGAAATTTTAGTTGAATTTATATATCAGTAGTGATTTGAATATCAAAATCTTGTTATATACATGTATTTCATATGCCATTATTCCGCCAAAAATATTTATTTAACTCTTAAACACGTGTTTCTAGATAAAGAAATGAAATGAAACGTAGCACATATAAAATTGATTAAAAAAACCACGGCCTGGTGTTTTAGGACAAATATATGAAATAACGATAAAATTAAGAAATATAAACTTAACCTCAGAAAAGCAGGACCACGGGTATGTAGCTGCAGCTGTAGCTGCAGATTCAGGACTGTGTGGAATACCGGGTTAATTGAATATATGAAGAAATACGTTGAACAGAAATCATATGACAACCACTGCACTGGCTAAGAATATCCAATGAACGGCGAACCAAGACAGACTGAAGTCCAGGCACACATATTTCAACAATCCAAGATAATCTGTGGACCGTTTCCCTATATATGTTATAACATTGCACATGCGCCAAGTGGCCCACCGCGGGCTAGAAGAAAATGACAAATATAATCAAATGACTGATTTTAATGTGACAAGTATGTCAGTTGTTCGATCAGGTGTGCTACAATTGTGTACATTGATTACCATATTACGCATCGATTGGGCGTTTGATTGCAATAAATTAAATATTGTTTTGCGTATCAAACACAGAACTGTTAGTGGCATGATATTAGTTAAATGACTATTTCATAATGTGATACCAAAGTACAACAATGATTCGTAAAAATCATGTTTGAATTGAAAAAATGAACAAAATTTGAGGTAAACATAGTTATTGGACCTGCAATGCGCTCCAAATAGGTGAATGTTGTTGAACCCACAGAGAAGAAGATCAGATAATTGATCAATTTGGACGGTATATATTTATTATTTTGTTTTACTTATTTAATCAAGTTGTACCTTACATGATCATGCTGATTATCGTTTCAATAAAAATCAGCTTTAGTAACGTAGATTCATTGTTATTTTTAATGAACCATCGACACGACATGCAGTCACTCAGTTCATGTCAGTAATTCTCTGACTCATAATCAATTCTGAATAATTGCTATTACTGAAAATGTTTTAATGCTCGAAGGCCGATATGAAAAAATGACAATAACAAACCGTCAACCATCTCAAAAATCTATAAAACGAAACACAAATTCAAAGCAGAGCAACACGGACATTTAAAAAGATAGAGGTAGAATCAGGTGCCATGGAGGAGTGATCATCCTCTGCTGACCGGTCACACCCGCCGTGTGCTCTTTGTCGTAATCTGGAAAAAACGATTAGCTGATTAATTATGGTCTAACAATTAGTATGGAAAACGTCAGTCAGCATGCGACCCAGTGAAAAATTGTATTTGCTGACAAGGTCGGCGTATCGACCATAAAACTTACGAAAAGATGACTTCAATCGAGACTGTTAATTGCCCTGTTTTATCAATTTTTTTGTAAGTAGCTTGCCTCGCCTTAAAAACTGTTCATACGAAGAGCATGCCCTTGCGTATCGAATTAACTCAGAGACAAAAATCCCATAAGCAGGTGATGTAGGTATATTGCTACATAAGTAAGGAAAGTTGACTATAGAAAAATTGATGTCATCGCGTGTATCATAAAGTTTTGTTGTTAGGTTACCATCAATGTTCATTTCCAGTAAAATATCTCAATATGAAACAGCTGACGCAGAATCTGCGGTATCTTTTATTTCAAGTTCACTGGGATATATCGAGTCGACGTAAATAGGGAAATAACAAATGTTAATTGATAATACGTCGTCGATATACCTGAATGTTGAGTTGAAGGCCACAGCGATTGAATTATTTTTTTCACGTACAAGTTTTTTAATAAATTCTGCTTCATAAGAATACAAAAAAAGGTCTGCTAACAATGGGACACAATTGGTAACCATGGGACTTCCAACAGATTGTTGGAATACTTGATATCCAAAAACTACATAGATGTTGTCTATCAGAAACTCAAGCATCTTTTTAATGTCTACTTCAGAGTACTTGTGTGTGCAATCAGAATGTGGTTTTTAACAAAATATTTTTTTTAGATTTCCAATGACAAGTAAGCATTTTTACGACTTCCATTTTTATTGAAGAAACAACTGTCGATGATATCAAAAAGACTAGATTTTAATTTGTCGTGGGGAATGGCTGTATAAAGCGGTGAAAAATCATATGTTTTGATGCATTTTAGTAAGATTTTTTGACCTCAAAGTTTCTAATAATTCTTTAGCTTTATTTTTAATCCACATCTGATTCACACCACTTCTGGAGTATATTGTTAAAGAATTGCCGTCGATGAGTTGACGCCAATTATTGTACTAAAGCGTCTTAGGGTGATAGTAAGAGCTTAAATTAGATGAACTTCGACTAATCTTTATTTACAAAGATTTAGATTAACCGTAATTAGTCTATACAGGCCTTACATGAGTGGTGGTATATATTTTGCACCCGTGTTTTATCCCAAGTATGTTTTAAACTAATTACCCTAAATAAACGTTGTGGAGTTTTGCTTACAAACGTAGAATTTATTATAGGTGCAAAAGGACAAGTTGAAGTCCATTGACGATAGTAAGATAGGTAGAGTGCACTAATAACTGATTTCAAATCAATTTTATCTCATTTTGTATGACGCACAAGTTAACATGTAGCCATGGCAGGCTGCCATGGCTAAACTTTGTAAATACATAACAGTCGAAAAAAGAATGTATAAGCCGTTTGTTCACTAGTTTTGAACTTAAAATGTGATGGAGGTTTTATATAAATTATGGATTTCATGCATACACTTTTGTAATTATAAGAATTTATAAACAAATGATTATAACTTTGTAGGCATATCGACGTACTGTGTAAATACACCTGATGTTAAAAGGGTATATTTTCTTTTCATTTAACACGGATTTTATTGCTACATTGTGATATGGAACTACTACTGATAAGGTATGTGTCAAATAAGTTATGTCAAACAATTTAGATGTAAGGTAACCAAAACATTTAACGTGTCAATCTTATTCAAGTTTTATCGCGCATCTTCCTCGTGCATAAAAACAATCTGATTACATTTCGATTGTGTATATCTTACAGAGCTATACAATTGGTTATACATGGTGTATTGACACAGTGTACATGTTATCGAGTTTTAAATAAAATGACACAAATTGACAGCGTTATTCAGAGTCAGCAAAAATGTATATGTTTATTATCTATTGTTTACACAGTATCCAAAAATATACACTTGCGAAATTTGTATTTGTGCAATTTCCAAGTCTTATGTTTTTATTTCATTTTAAAGATATTGAATTGCTTATTTTAACAACTTTTACGATATATTAAAAAATAATCATACAGATCTTTGTCATATTTTAAGAGTAACATGTACTCTTCACAAACAATTATTATAGTTTTTAATACTAGGATAAACTCACCGAGAATAGACAAATACAATCCAATTAACATAAAGGTGTTGGGAATCCCAAGGTAATATAAAAGCTATAATAATTGCCGACCCACCCACCATATCTGACCGCATTACACTGAATCAGCCGAAACCGAAACATATACTTTTATTGACAAAAAAGTTCATTCAGTGGTGTGTTTATTTATATGCACATGATTATGTAACTTTATCTCAATTCTCTCGAGAATAAACAAGTACAATCCAATTAACATAAAAGTGCTGGGAATCCCAAGGCAACTTGACCGCGTTACATTGAATCATCCGAAACCGAAACTTTAGTTAGGAATATATAATAATATTGACAAAACCATTCAATATAGCCTCTTCGTCCAGTGGTTTTTTTATTTAAATGCATCGAATCATCCGAAACCGTAACTTTAGTTAGGAGGATATAAAAATCTTAAATAATATTGACCAAACCATTCATTATACCCTGTTCTTTCAGTGGTGTGTTTATTTAAATGCACATTATTATGTAACTTAATCTCAATATGCGTCGCAAGTTGAATCGTTAAAACATGTTAGACTGGTTAACCAGCTTGAGAATAGCGTCAAGGTTTAAACAAAAATACTCATGTTATCGATTTACCGCGAATTACAATCAATTTTCGTAAGAAATAGAGAAAATCATCTTAGTTTAATATATTAAATTTATCAAAACTAGATAGCATTTTTGATTGAATTGGGGCTTTTTTCGAATAAACTCTCCACAATTTTGTTGTTGTGACATTACAATGAGACAGTCATGCTTAATCTTTACGATATCTGACTAATAAAAAAAATAAAAACAGGAAAGCAATTTAACACCATATCACTAGAAAATTTAAAAAAAAGATTTTAATTTTAAACTCGCTTTAGAACTATAAAAAGATACGTAAAAAAGCATTGGAAATAGCCGATAAAATATCGGTCAAAACATTGATCAAAAGGAATAAATACATGTATTTCTTTTTTGAAAATAAAACATTAGTATGTTATTTTAAAAATACCTTAAATTGTAGAAACATAGACATCAAATTTGACCATCTTGATTCATATGTTTTCTTTAAAGTTTAAAATTATATCTTACATGTTCATACTGATTATCGTTTCGTTATTATCAATCTTGGTTACGTAGATTCGATGTTATTTTTAATGCACCATCGATATTATCGCTTTCACTCATTTCATGACAGGTATTTCCAGTTCCAGTCCCTCTGACAATGTTGTAATGCCCGAAGGCTGATTAAAAAAGAAGATTCATTCTATAAGTTAACGCTAGTTACTGTACTAAAGATGATAGTAAGAGCTTAATTAGACGAAATTTGACTAACATTTCTTTACAAAGATTTAGTTTAGCCGTAATGAGTATGTAAAGGTCTCACCTGTGTGGTGGTACATATCAAATCTTTGTTTTTATCCGAAGTATGTTTTAGTCTCATTTTCCGCAATAAACGTCGTGCAGTTTTGGTTAAGATATACAGTAGAATTAATTTGTGGTGCAAAAGGACATATTGACGTCAAATGATGATAGTAATCGCTAGTGTGCACTAATTATTCATCATGGCGAAATCAATTTGAATCTCATTTGGTATGACACACAAGTTAACGTCATGTAACCATGGCAGGCTGCTATGGATAAACTATGTAAATATATACAAGTCGGAAAAAGAATGCAAGAGCCGTTTGTTTACAAGTTTTGTACATTTAATGTTTTGAGATTTTTATAGTTATGGATTTCATGCATATATTTTTGTCGCGTTAAAAATTGATAAGCAAATGTATTAAACTTGATATGCATACCCGACAAACTGTATAAATAAGATTGATGTAAAAAAACATTTTTCTTTTAATTTTAACACGGATTTTATTACTTCATACAAATTAAAATGTTACACTGTGATATGGAAATACTACTGGTAAGGTAAGTGTTCAATAAGTTATGTCAAACAATTTAGATGTAAGGTAACAAAAACATTTAACGTGGCAATCTTATTCAAGTTAAAAACATCATTTATCGCGTATCTTCCTCGTGTATAAAAAACCTGATTATATTTTTATTGTGTATATTTTGACAGCGCCATACAATTGATCATACATGTTGTATTGACACAGTGTACATGTTTTCGAATTTTAAATAAAATGATACAAATTGACAGGGTTATTCAGAGTCAGCAAAAATTATATGTTTATTATCTATTGTTTACACAGTATCCAAAATGTACGCTTGCGGAATTTGTATTTGTACAATTTCCAGGTCTTATGTTTCTATTTTATTTTTAAAGATATTGAATTGCTTTTTCTAAAAACTTTTACGATAAATTAATAATCATACAAATCTGTGTCATATATTAATCGTAACATGTACTCTTCACAAAAAATTATTATAGTTTTAATACTAGGATAAACTCACCGAGAATAGACAAGTACAATCCAATTAACATAAAGGTGTTGGGTATAAAAGCTATAATAATTGCCGACCCACCCACCATATCTGACCGCATTACACTGAATCAGCCGAAACCGAAACATATACTTTTATTGACAAAAAAATTCATTCAGTGGTGTGTTTATTTATATGCACATGATTATGTAACTTTATCTCAATATGCGTCGTTGAATAGTTAAAACATGTTAGACTGGTTAACCAGATTGAGAATAGTGTCAAGGTCTACCCCCCCCCCCCAAAAAAAAACTTTGATATGCTAAATATAGTATACTAGGAGTCTAAGCTCTTGTTTAGATATAAACCTTTAGATAAACAATTGAACGTAAACATTTAACGTCACATTTGTGCTGTCTTTCTTTTGTTTATTATCTATACAATTCGAACGTGTTTCCTGCCGAGCGATAGCTATTTATATGTGTTCCGATGTCTTCACGAAGCATGGTTAAGAAAAGAAATATGTTTCAATATATTTATAACAAAAAAAAGCTGTACCCCCCCCCCCCACGAAAAAAAGACAGAAAATCAAAAGAAAAAACGCAAGGAATACAAAACGTCTTTCACCAGAGTTGTAAAGACTTAAAAACCTAATACACTGTTATAAAAAAGCAATTTACATAGTTTTGTCGCATTTGTGCGACCTTTTTTTCTTTAATTTTGCATATATTCCTCATATCACATACTGGTATTTAACATAGTTCCCTTCATGCAAAATATATAGATATAGGATAAGCTAATTTCAGGATATTTAAGTAAAATATGCGATGTTTATCGTACACGCAATTACTTTTCTATTTCCATAATAACCCAGTGCTCTTTAATAATTCAAATCACTGTCATTTCTGCTCATTATGAACAAATATTAATATCACACTTAAAATGGCGGAAATCGTGTGCAAAACGTGAAATGAGTAAATACAAAAAATATTTTTTTATAAAGCAGCGATGTTTTGTAAGAAATTTGGTCTAGTGTTAATACAGAAGACACAGTGAATTGATTTATTTGAGAATTATAAACTGTTTCTTTGAATTCCTCTTTTAAATAATTTTAGAACTTCAAACATCACAAAGCACCTCTGATGACGGCGCCTCCAAAGAAATCCCGGATGACGCTAGAAACATCCAATCGGATGTCAGGTGCCAGCTGTTCTTTTGTCATTCTTTTAATGCTGTCTATAAATGCACAAACTGTGAGGACAATGAACGTTCACCGATTGAAAAGATTATCCAAGGTGAAAACTTTTTCTCTTTTCAAAACTGTCATCAAACCTATAGTAAGAAATATGGAACAAAAATAAAAAAAAAAAATAAAAAAAACCCCAAAAGCAAAACCCAGCACAGCTAAAAAAAAACTTGATAATGCCAGTAAATACTAGTAGTAACTAGGAGTTATATTTTTGGCAAACATCATCTATTCTTTTTTTCGATGTAAGATATACTGTTTGTAAGGTCCGAATGACACAGAACTTTATGAAATATTACAGCATGTAGGAACAAATACACAACGTGTACATGCATGCACATTGAGCAAAAATAATGTTATTTTTAAAATGCTCTATTGAATTAAGATATATTAGGTCTATAGTTAGAGCTGCTTGGTCCGATTTTTTGGTTATTACAGTATCAAATAATTTTCCATACAAACCAATTATCTTAAAAAGTAATGGACTTTTTCCTAATTACACCAACAGAATCGGTCTCCTTTCAATGTTAGAAATATTCAAAGTAAATAAAAGTAATTTCTCTTTGGGCAAACTAAAAACAAACCGAAATGCATCATGGGGATGTTTAGAACAGGAACCGTTTAGTTTCGTCCCCCAAATGATTGGGTTTATTTAACCCGCATGTTTGCATCGATTTTAAACACAGCAAACTTCAGAAATATTAGAGAACAAAATATACACAGGTTTAATTTTAACTTGACTGAACATTACAACTTTTATCTTTAGCGATGGCAAAGACGTAATACAACCACACCCGCCTCGACGTCAGGGGCGAATTTTAATGTGGCGAAATAACGTGATACCCTTTTATGTCGTTTGTTTTGTTAACACATTTTGTACATAATTTTTTTCATTGAAATTTGGCTTTATGGACCGGGAAAACTACTGCAATGTCTGTTATTTTACACGTACTTAGCGTAACCATCGTTTAAAAGCGTACACAAAAGTTGATATAAAATCGGACCAAGCAGCTGTAATACATTTGCTATCTTATCATTTCTTTTTTATTTGCTATCAGGATGATATATGCTATGGGACGAACAAAACTTTCACAGAAGTGGGGAATTTTTCAAAAATCTCAACAATTCTCGAAGAGCGAATGCGCGAAAAAAATTGTGGAAGCTTACCAAATTGCAATGGAGAACCATTGGTTTATCACTGCCTTAGATTTAAAGAAGGAATTGTAGAAGTATGCTCTCCAAAACGTGTGATAAAAGGTATGTATGAATTTTGTAAAGAACAAGTTAATTTAGCTACCACACCAACAATGTACAAGTTTACAGTGTAAAGTTTGTGAACGGCGAATTACATTGTTTACACTTATAGCTTAGATCAATCTATAATTTGAATTCCCATTCTAAAGCTAAGTAGTGATGCATGCGATTATTTTATTCTGTATAGCTGAAATGCTGCCATCTCTTGAAATTTGTGTCAAAAAAAGCTTAAATGGCCATTTTAAAATCGCTTGCTTCTGGTATCATGGCAACCGATCCCAATGGCAATCCTTTAATGTTGTATTGCATCTTTATTCACCAAATGGTATGAAAATACGGAACATGAAGAAAATTGGTGACTATGCGTGACCACCGAATTGTGACATTTAAAGAGAATTGATCTTAAAAACTATTTGTTATTAATCAAAATTAAACAATAATTAAAATTGTATTTCGAGGTATAAACAGTAGAGTACATGTAAAATGTATGCATGTATTTTATTTTTGTTTTATTTAAATTCAAGGTAGTTACTGTGTTGTATTTGATGACGGAATAGGAAGAGTCATAGAAGATTTTAACAAGCCATGCCAAGAATGTCCTTTCAAGTATCAGTCAGATGACTCATTCAAATGTACGACCTGTTAATTGCAGCGCTCATTCTCATAAAATTCGAATTCGGAATATATATATATATATATATATATATATATATATATATATATATATATATATATATATATATGCAATGTTTTCTATAGATCCTTCATGTGTTGGAAAAGAAGCATTAGTAACTGCAAATTTAATAACCACTACTAGTACATCTCCATCCAAAATGAACTCAATAAGAACATCAAGAAGTCCGTGTTGCAATAATAAAAGATGCAGGCGTGATGGTGAAGGTTGTTCTAATAAGAAAACCAAAAGCAATCATGGGATATTTGTGATTACAGATCAAACTGCGAGGTATCATTTTAAAATAAATTTGTTGTTTATTAATATATAATTTACCGGTTATTTTTTACGTGGGCAATCATAAACATATTATATATTTTAGTAACATATAAAAAAAAGAGGTTATGATTATATTATAGTAGTTTAAGGAGTAGAAACTGTTCAAATTAGACTATTTCGATCTTGCATATAAAAATCCATAGCTTTCAAATTTAATGTTTGTTTTTTTTATTTAAGTAGCGAGGAAGAAAACTCAAGGATAAATCAACCTGCAAGGTATTTTTTTTCAGAATATTTACAATTTTCAGTGTCTTTGCCAGCGATAACACTACGAATCGATTTTGTACTATAAAGTCCAATAAAGTCAAATGACGTATTTTTGGGGTGCAAGCGGGGTTTGCATAATTAATATTCTAATATTTAATCGTACAGTTGCATAAAATTATATAAATATAAGTAATAAGGAATCATTATTTGAATATTATGAGGTGATAATTTTGGTCGGGGCGTGATAAAATATATCATATTGATCACTCCCCGACCGAAATTATCACCTCATAATACTCAAATAATGATTCCTTATTCCTTAAATAAATCTGTTGTTTACATTTAAATGTATGATACAATTTACCCGGTATTGTATGACCTTTGCAATCTTGACATGATAAAATATTTTAATTAAACAGTAACGTAACTTACAGGGTGGTTTGTTTTGCAAAAAACAATATAATTATAGCAGTAGGTAATTTGTTTGATTATAATTAGGTCTCTGAAGATTTTCTATCGGAGATTCTTTCTTTTTTCAGCAGCGAAGAGGAAGACTCCTTCCCTGTACTCTCCGTAGCAATTTCTGCACTAGCTGCATTTACTATGATTAGTATAGCTATCTTTGTCTTTAAGCGACGTAAGTTCTTTACTAAGATTTTCACATTTGGAGATAAAAAGAGATCGTACTTGTGTATTACTATGTTGGCTTTTAAAGTATAACTGAAAAAAACCCACACAAAATCAATCAATTCAATATATAACCCTGCGTTTCAAATAAATTAAAAACAACGGTTGAAAATATTATCCGAACATGAGTCAATTAACACATATAATATGATAAAACAAATAACATAAACACTTTTTTAAAACCAAACGAAACCTGTACGTTGACTTTTTTTGTCCTTAATGTCTAAAGTGTTAACCTGCACATTTTTGTATTCAAGCGACGAAAGTCCTTAACTAAGATGTTCACATTTGGAGATTAATAGACATCGTACTTTGTATATATAATGTCGGCTTTTAAACTATAACTGAAAAAGCCCACATTAAATCAATCAAAAGATTGTATATCTATTCCTGTGTTTTAATTAAATTAAAAAGCAATACATACCGAACATGAGCCAATTAACACATGCTAAAACGAATAAGATTATTTTTGTCGTTAATGTCTAAAATGCTAACTTCCCCATCTCCAGAGTTATTTAGGACTGGTCAAAAAAGGTTTTGTTAGGTAAGATTAACCTAATATTCTTTACACCGTGACACCATTCTTTAAATCATCAGGAATTATAGTGGCGCTTCAGTGTGGATTAAAATTTTATTTAAAAAAAATAAAACCTAAAGAAAAAATACTTTTATCTTCTACCAAATATATAATTATTAAGCATAACACTCGCGTGAATGAACATAAAGGTACTTGATCGCAATTATGATTTCGATCGCTCATCTTCTGCAAATGGTTTAGGTGCTTTCCAGTCAAAGTATTTAGGTTGCAAGGACTTTAAAATGCATGAACTACACTCTGAAGTTGCATGTTTGTTTGATGAAAGTAAATAAAATAATCTACATTCAATGTAAAATAAAAAAGGAATATTTTTTTTAAGCCGCTTAATCTGATTTAATATCAAATTTTGTGTACGCTTTTAATCGATGGTTGTGCTAAGTAAGTATATAATAATAGATATTGCAGTATTCCCTGTCAATTAATCCGAACATCAATAAAAAAATGTTCAAAACTTGTTAACAAAACAAACGATATAAAAAGGTGTCGCGTTATTTCGCCTTATACTAAAATTAGCCCCTAAAGTCGAGGCAGGGATGATTTTATTACGACATTGACATCGTTTTTAATAGAGATCAAAATGTTTAGGCAAATCAAAATAAACCTGTGTACATTCTGTTCACTAATATTTCTGAAGCTTGTTTTGTTTACAATCCATGCATAACATACATGTTGAATAAACCCAAACATTCGCGGGGCAAAACCGAACGGCTCCGTTTTATTACAATTTCCATGATGCATTAGTATGTTTTGTATGCCCATTAATTTTTTTTTACATTGAATATTTCTAACTTTGAAAGGAGACCGGTTGTGTTGATGTAAATAGGTCAAAGTCTAAAACTTTCTAAGATAATTGGTTTAGCTTGAAAATTATTTGAGATTGTGACGGCAAAAAATCGGACCATGCAGCTTTAAAGAATTCAAAGGTATCCGCATTACCTTCTACAGATAAAGCTTTTTTACTTTGCATGCACAGCGATCACACATGTCGTTCACACAGTGCAAAACGTCTTCATAATATGGGTGGTGTGGCGGGTTTGACCGGTCGGCAGAGGATGTTTATTTGATCATACCTCTATTTTTTTTTTAAGTCCGTGTTTGCTTCTGTTTTGTAATTTTCCTTTGGACTTTTAATTTGAACTATGAACGTAGTAAATAAGCGAAAGTAAAATCAAGAAAGTAACAACATGTCATTTGTATGAGTAGAGATGTAACAGTACGAGACAGGAAAACACTACAATGATCGAGGATTTTTTAAATAAGTATTACATTGTGAATATTACAATTCGTGATTTTCTTAATTGAGGTTATAAACTGTGGCTTTGTTAATCACTCACATTCAAAATACCTGCACCTGTAAAAATCAAAATCAAAATCTGTAAAAGTTAGAGTTTTACAATTTAAGAGATTAAAATCATGAACCAAAATCATCATGTAAACACGAGTCAGATTAATTACAGGAATGATTTGATAATGAAAGTCTTATCTATCCTAACAGAAATTAAAAGCAAGTATATATTTGCCGACTAGCCCAGAATAAATATACGGGAGCCGGAAGTTTATTTTAAACTGTGAACAATACAAAAAATGTACATATTATATGAAAAAAGTCACTGCCCCACCCTTTCTTAAACAAACTATTTGATCCTTTCATCGACTACCGGACCGGCCAGGGAAAAACAAAAATAAAAATAAAACAAGAGGATCATGGGTCACATCGCTTGCCTGAGCAACACTGGCTATGGGCCTTCAAAGGATATTGTGCCATATGGCCGCTCGGTAGATTAACAGAAAATAAATATACGAATTTAACACTTATGTTTTCATAACCTTAATCGTTGACATATTTACCTTTATGGAATACCAATTTTACCAAAAATAAGATCATATATACAATATATATAACTAAATTGTCGATACGGATTCACAGTTAACTTCCAGTTCTCCTTATTTTAGTCCCCCACCCACCCACCACCACCACTTTATAAGCGATAAAAAAACATGCCTAAACGTACATTTTCTCACTCAACTACGAGTAAATACTAGTTATTGTATGTTATTTTTTTTTAATTCCTATATGTGAAAGAACAAAATTGTACCTCAATGCATTCAATTCCTCAAATTAAAAACATTCAAAACTATAATTCTTCTTCTCCATCATAAACGAATGTCGTTTACCTGGCGTGAATTCATATGACGTTTCATAAAGTAACTCACTTGTCTTATGAATAAACTTGACTGAAAATGTTGTCACATGATATGTTAAAGAGCTAGATTTCTAATCAATGTATTGACAGGCATATAGCTGTACAGTTCTAAGGCCAACCCATCATTTTCAACTTTATTCAAAATCAACAAATGGCTACAAACAAAGATGATATTCCGCTGCAATAACGTTTAAAGAACAACGAAAATGCTTTAATCCTCATAATAATAATGTGTCAGAAGTATGGAAAAGACGTCGTTTTTATTTACTTGCGTTTGAAAAACTATCGAAATTGGTGAAGATTTTATATTATTAGTCGTATAAGAAGGAGCAACAAAAAGTAGTGACAACATATTATCCTTTTAATTTTTCTGTACATGTATTCGATGTTTAAAGGAAGAAATGTCTAATGATCAACCAAAATTGAAGTGTCTGGCAATCGTAGAATTATTAACAAAATACAGAGCTTTGTTCACATGAGTTTATTACATTCAACTTAAGATTTTCAAACTTGGTATTTCCTATTCAGCATTAAAAATATAAACAAACTAAAGCATGACCTCAGCTCTGTGTAAAAACAGTATTTCGAGCAAAGCTCTGCATCTTTCTTATAACTTGAAGCTTGACTTTCAGATATGGTAAGTAAATAGAAAGATTTAAACAATTTAACAAAGGAAAAATGCACTAAAACAAATGAAGAGAACAATTTATTTTTCATCATATATTTTTCTAGCAGCGAAAATAATCTCCGTTTAGACTGAAAATGCTGAGCATCTTAACAAAACACGTTGCATTAATCAACCATTACGTAGAGATCGACCCGAGTTTCCAATAGAATGTATACACTGTAGTATTTTATAATATGTTAAAGATGCATCAGATTTTGCTCATTTTGCGCAGGTAAACAATCAGCTGTCTGATTTGCCGAAGTCTATGTTTGATTTTAAACGTAAAAAATCCAAAATACAGGCGATAGTTCCCCTCAAGTTAAAAAAGCATAATGAAAATGAAACGAAAATCAAAACAAGCTACCACTAAAACCACCGTCGCAAGTGAAAATTTCAACGCATTGAAATATTTCACAACTAACTTCACAAAATCGGCACAAATATATGTTGCATTTTTCAAATGTTCCCTTCGCACGTAACCTGTTGCACAACAAGCAAAGTCATCTTTGTAAGAGTGACCCATTTATCATGCGTCCAAAATGGCTCTTTCAAACAATTAACATGGTTTTCGATATATGAAATATCGAACCCGAAGTTATAAACTGATTGATTTGGTGTTTTTTTCGTGAATTTCTCAAATTCGAAAAAAGAATAAACCCATACTTTTTGCAATTTAAATTGTCCTTTCCAAAAGGAGTAGTTATGCTAAATTACGTTCAATTTGACTCAGAAGTTCTTGAGAAGAATATTTTTTAAAATGGCCCCCCCCCCATTTTTTTTTTTAAAGTTTTCTCCGCTTTGAATAAAGCTCGGTCTTTTATTTCTGCAATTTATATTCACCATACCATAAGGATGCTTTGTGCCAAATTTAATTGAAATTGCCAAGGTAGTTTTAGAGAAGAAGTTCAAAATGAGAAAAGTTTACAGACGGACAGACGGGCGACGAACAAAATGTAATCAGAAAAGCTCACTTGAGCTTTCAACTTAGGTGATCTAAAAAGAAACTACTAAAAAGAAAAATCTATGGAAACCAGTGTCCCATACCATGTCGAAATGCGAAATGAGCGCCGTATCTAGGGCAGTGTAGGGACTTTGAAACAAAAATATGAAAATTCTAAACAATTATATCGTAGTATACATGTAATAAAATATGTATTTTTTTACTGATGAAAATTTGTCAGAAGACAGGCTAGAACTGATTTCTCGTTCAAAGTCTTAGCGCATGTATGATTTATATGATTTGTTATCAAATGATCCATCAGACATTTTTTTGTACAGGAAAAAATAACGGCATACAGAAGGAAAAAGAACAAACAGGTATTAATTTTACTGATATGTTTTAATTGTCACTTAATTATAATATTATTATTATTTGTATACTTGTTGTTTACACTTATTGTTACTCTTTGCAGGTTTAACACAGAATAATGCACAACCTAAAAATGAAAAAAATACTACTGGAAGCGCTAAACCTTTGATTTCCAATGGAAAACCAAATATTGTCATCACTTAACATGTACATGTATACCTATATTACATGCACCTATATTCGCGGAAGAAAAAAAGCAATTATAAGAAAATAGAGAATTAAATTTCAAAATGGGTTTATTTATACTCATATGGTAAAAAAAAGAAAGTACTTTTTTCAGGAAAGTAGAAATATTAGAATTTGTGAAAAGTTACACACTTAGTTGTTACATATGAAATGTAATATTTTAAAAAATTGTATTGATTTAATTTGTAGAATGAAATCATTTGAGGTTTTGATTCATAATACATAAACCACTAACACCATGAGCTATATGTATTTAGCGGAGATGTAAACTGTAAATCATTGTACGTAACATTTTAGACTCATGTCTGTTGTTCTTTAGTGATACATATCCATGGGTAAGGTCTTTCAAAATTACGCATCCATACTTATAAACAAAAATACGTTTACATTAATATGCATATACTAAATGACTTGAATCATGCGAATGTAAGAAAGGGATAAAAGTACAAAATGTACATTGAATTTTAATTTTTCTAACATACGTATTCCAGTTTTTAAAAGACAAGTATTTTTGACAGTCACTTTAATACATTGCATACGTGCAGATAGCTGGAGTTTTCGTGTTTAGAAATATAACTATATCATTATGACATTAACATATTCCAAAGGGTCGGATCACTTCGAGTTGTTATGCGCGGATCATCAGACCAAACGAGACGCGTTTCCCATTTCGACTTATTAAAAAAACCGTTAAAACACGTTTCCGTGGTGACACGATAAAAGTACTGGTTTCTTCAATAAAAAAAGGACAAAAGGAAAAAGGTTGTATCATGTTTTTGATAGTTTATATTTGTGGGCTAATAACATGACTTCCAAGTAGGTAAGTTTTGCTATTTTCCCATCTTTAGCCTCCGTTACCACGGCAACGATTACCCCCAGCAACTACATTTAAGTGTCTTCTTCCGTTTTACACCTAGGTGTATCCATGTATAAAATATAAACAAAAGAAATGGTGACTATGCTTTGCCAGACCCTTATATTAATCTTTGATTCTTACATAGAATTGATGTTTGAAAATCAAATAACGAATAAAATAGACTGTAATTTTGTATTATCTTATCGTCTACTGCATTACATAAACAATTATCAGTCGCAGTAAATTTATCTATACGCCTTGTTAAATAATTTCAAACCAATAAATACTGTTTGCTATTTCTTAATGAAATGAAATCATAATTGTATTGATTTATCAAGTCCAATGACGGTCACATCTGTGCTTAAAATGATTTTATTCACCTGAATACAGAACATATGTAGATACTTGTTTCGAAGAAAAAAATATTAACGTATTGAACCAGAATAAAATATCCGATGAGACACCCATTAGATCAGCTCTGAATCCAAACTCACAGGTCTCAATCATCGAATTGATCACATGCACAATAAGAACAGAATAAATCGTTTAAAGACAGCCAGTGTGTTTATTTGTAAATGCACAACAGGTATAACCTACTTGGATTTATTATCGCACATACCTGGTATTCATGTACTATTAGTTTTTAGAGTATCCTGTATACAATATGATGAAAACGGTTGATCTGCATATATTTTTTTTATTAACAAAGTAATACAACCAAAAGAATCATTTATACATTTTTGATGATCGTGATATCATAGTTTTGATAATTGAGAACAATAAAAAATAGATATTCTTTATCATGAACATTTTACACAACATTTTTGAAAAGAAAAGAAATTAGATAGGTAAGGGTGAGAAGATAGGAAAGGGTTCACCTGAAATGAAATACCAGTGCTGTACTTGGTACAGAACTAAGCAAGAATTGTAGAAATATGAAAAATAAAACTGTATTAAATAAGCAAATTTTATATAGGTATGTAAAACAATTGTATTTACTTAAAATCAAATAAGCTAGAGACTGAAGCTGAAGATCGACAGGCTGAATAATTGTGATTAAAAACAGAACAACAAATGTGGAATGTGTTCTTGCCTGAGGTTTATATTTAACATGGTAAACACTATTAGAATTTTCACAAGGAGAGGGGAAGAAGAAAGAATAAAAATCTAAATGTTTGACCAATTTTTCACTTTAGAATAATCATTTCCCAAATTTTCTATTAAAGTCTTCAAACTTATCTTTTTTATGTCATGGTATTTTAAAGTAGATAGATGTGTTTTAATATCTGAAAGTAATCCATGAACTGTTAGGATTTTATTTAAACAGAGTTTTCTGTAGATATATCATTTAATGACCATTGATACAATAATTTCTTCTTTGGCAACTGGTGCATGATTTCCTGGAAAAATGTACACTGTTATCTATACAATGATTTTTAAATATTGATAGAATTTCTTGTGATTTTGGACAATTCTACATTAAATGTTTTATAGTTCCATCTTGTAGATTGAATAATGAACAATTTTGTGTCTGTTTTGCCGTATCTATAGGGAGTGACATTGGTTTTTAATATGTACTGATTAATTATGTATTGTAACCAGCTTTTGTACACTGAACAAGCATTTAATATTTTTTTTCCACTAGTAGTCATTAATTGCAAAATGTTTCCCCATTAACATTGCCCAAATGAAATAACCTGTTTAGAATCTGTACATAGAATGGTGTGCATACGTGTACTTGTCTAATATGCACGAGACAAGGAACAGAAATTGTGACAGTTTTGTGTACCTTCATTATTTGTATTTTTCTTTTTCAGAGTTCTTTTTATAATAAATTTCAAGAAAAGTTTGTGTAACATTATTAACTCGATCAGAAAGCAACCGACCGTTTATACACTGATAAATTGTTGATTCGAAACTTGATATCTTAAAAGCAGGAACTCTGCGGATATATGACATTAGGGTCTTTCGGGGTTTTATAACTACCCTCAGGGTCTCTTATGGTTTCATCAGTAGCCTCAGTGCAATCGTCAGGGTCTTTCAGGGTTACTCTGTACATTCAGTGCAAACCTCAGGGTCACTCTGTGTTTCCTCAGTACCTTCAGTGCAAACCTCATGGTCTCTCAGGGTTTCATCAGTAGCCTCAGTGCAGACATCAGGGTCTCTCAGTGTTTTATCAGTAGCTTCAGCGAAAACTCAGGGTCTCTCAGGGTTACTCTGTACATTCAGTGCAAACCTCATGGTCACTCTGTGTTTCCTCAGTACCTTCAGTGCAAACCTCATGGTCTATCAGGGTTTCATCAGTAGCCCCAGTGCAGACATCAGGGTCTCTCAGGGTTTTATAAGTAGCCTCAGCAAAAACCTCAGGGTCTCTCGGGGTTTAATCGGCGCCCTTCATGGTTTCCTCAGGGTTGTTTGATAGTCTCGGGATTTTTTTTTTCATAACTACAGTAGTGATATTGCCTGAAAATTAAACAGTTTTAATTTTCAATAAATCGCTTTTTTATACAAACTAGAGCAAAGGTGGTTTTTTTTTTACAATAAACATGCAAGGTCTGTCATTGTTAAAAAAATAATATCTGATTTTAACAATGACAGTTTTTTTTCTTCAATTTGAGATCCAATAACTAAGGTCTTCCGTTTCCAACGGAAGACCTTGTACTGATTCTGTTGAAAATTCTTCCTTAATATCTCGCTTGTTTGTCATACAATTTTATTCAAATGTTCAGGGTCTATTGGAAATGTCAATAGCTCATTATAGCACAAAACATTGCGAAATCGCTCTTCCGGTTTTGAATTATTGCCCTTTAAATATTTTTAGTTGGTCTCGTGTACCCGCAAAGGCTCCGAGTTGATCCATAGAAAGTAGTTTTAAATTACAAATTTTTAATGTAGACATATTGAACGTTGTCCTCCCAGTTTATATGATTGATTAACCCACGTATACTACTTAAAAATCACATCAAAATTTGTGTTTCAAAAAATGCTTAATTTTGCTTATATCTTTTCTCCATATCTTTTTAGTTGTAAATATTTTCTAAACACATATAGAACAAACAAAAGTTGTGCAAAATATTACGAGTTTTTATTTGATATCATAAAAAGGGGGCTAGCCCCATATATTAGGGGTCTAGGTCTCTTAAAAGTCTCTGCTTTATAACTCTAAAACGGTTAATTTTTCGATATGGGCGGCACTGCAAAAAATGTTGTTTGTGATTTTATTAATCTCATAAAACTGTTTTTGTGTTTGGGTATTGCATAATATGAGGGTAAAAAGTAATACGTGTAGACCAGTACTCGCGGAAATTTGGCAAAGTTAACGAAAGTCTTTGTGCGTACAAATGGAATAAAGTTATCACAGAAAGTATACCGGTTTATACGGGATGCCTTAATTCAAACGAAAAGGTTTTTTTTTAAGTATACATGCTTTTATCTGAGGACTATAAGTTATTTTTGTTAATTTCTTACAGTGACAATCCTTTAAAACGAGAAACAGATAATATAAGCATTCTGTTTCCCTTCTAGTAAAATTACGGATTAAAAAAAAATTCTATGTAATACATTTTAGTTATTATACTGCATGCAGTTTAAATATATCTGGGATCTGAGTTGCGTGTGTGTACCATTGCGTAACCTATCTCTCGCCCTCGGCCGAGGATATCGATCGCGGCTGGACTACATTGCGGTCAGCGGTATCTACTACACAATATCCGCGTCTTACACATATGGGTTTATTTAGCCGCAAACACATAGAATTGTTTTTAATTTTGAATACATATACATGTAAAATATAAATGTAAAAGTTTATTCATCTTATATTGAAGAAAACGATAGAGTGTTAATTATTAAATCGTTCAGTTAATTAATATTAGCATGGTCATTCCTAATGTGAAGCATAATAAGACATAGAACTAGAGCAGAGCTCGTAGCAAAGCCACGAGTAGGTCTTCCGTTGTTGCTGCTAGTTGAAAATATATATGATTTGGTGTTAAACGATTATAATGACTAAACTTTCAGTTCTGCTTTTGTTATGAAAACGTGTTGTGATTGAAAGCCTGTATAAAAAACTTGTATTGAAAAAGACAGGAAGAAAATGTTTTAGGAAAACTATTTGTCAAACACAGTTTGTGTAATCGTTTCAAAAATTCTTTAAACATACAATAAGAAGTTTGATGGCGAATTGAATTTTTAAAGGGTAGCAAGCATTGTTATATATATGTACTCATGAACCATGTCAGGAATTGTATTTTTTTTTTTAAACGAACCCGCCTACAAAACACGTAGCCGTTTCTTTAAGATAACTTCTATTTTTAAATCTTTCTAATTTTTTGAAGACTATGTGCAAGTTTGATATTGTTGCGTGCTGTCAATATTTAGTAATGAGTCAAAAGTGATGGCATCTCTGAACATCGCTATAGGGAAATGTGTGTCGTCTATGCATGTATTGATCAATGTTTTGTATGCACATTTGCACTCTCCTCATCATCGTCGGAACCCACGCGTTTTCTATCCGTTTCACTGCGTTGAAAGCAATGTAACAGATAACTTCAACTATCAACTTTCTTTATTGTGTAAGACATACATCTTATTGCATATGAAATGTTTTTAACAAAATATGTGCAGCACAGTGCTGGGATTTAGTAACAATCTGGTAATAGCAACAATAAGTATGTAGTAGAGCAATAATATCATTGGAGAAATTACAACAATTGTTGAATAGTATATCACTCATTACGTAGTTTGAAAGCATGATGCAATAACTTCCCTAAGTTACAGAGTTCTTTGACATTGTTTACACATAATAGCTGTATGAATTTATACATCGATGGTTTTTTCCAATAGTACATTTTGATATATTTGACTCGTAGTTGCTGGTATCGTGGACATATTAAAACAAAGTGATATTCATCCTCGATTTCTGATCTACAAATCTCACATATTCTGTTATTACGCAAAATATTTCTATGGCGTCCACTTTCTATAGATAAATTATGTGATGACTTCTATAACCTTTCACAAAATATCCCTCAGTAAAGTGCTACAGATAAAAGACTTTAAAGCCCTCTGGTCCCAAAATTTAAGGGGCCAGCCCCTTTTTCTTAATATCAATTAAAAGGTCCTTTAATTCTTAACATATTTTGTTCAACAAGTGTTTAAACATTCGTTACCTTTCTTCAGATATATGGGGAAAAACATATTAGGGGCCGACCCCTTATCTCCTTATAGGAGCCGTTTAACGAAATTTTGAAGGTTGCATATTGTTAAGTACATCATTTTGAGTATCTTTCCTTCTATACTGCATTTCAAAATATTTTTCCTTTCTGAGATATGGGTTATCAAAATGTTGGACTTTTGACCCCTAAAAACCCCTAATTACGTAACACATGATAAAATCATTACATTGCTTGGGTAAATAGCTGTGAGATAAACATATTTGCTTCTATAACCTTTCACAAAATATCCATCAGTAAAGGGATACAGATAAAAGATTTTAAAGCCCTTTGGTCCCCTAATTTAAGGGGCCAGCCCCTTTTTCTTGGTATCAAATGAAAGCTCTTGTAAATATAAACTTTTTTTTACTTTACATGCTATAACAAAATATTTTTCAGAAAAGAGATAAACTCAGAAAACCAGAAAAAATTACGACGTTTTTTTAATCTCAATTTTCGGGTCCAAGCGAGCTTCGGCGCCTTTCAAGCCAGATCAAAATGAAAATAAAATTACAAATCTACGATCTTTTGTCTAGTATCCCTGAAAGTTTGAACTCGATATCTTTTCTCGTTTAGGAGAAGTTCCACGGACAAGCCACCCCTCTAAAAATCGCTAAAACGTCAATATCTCAAAAACGGAAATGACGTCATCGAAAAAATCAAAAACCTATCCAGTTCAGATCACTCTCTGTCAGATCTGAAAGTTTCATGAAAATCGGTCGACCAGTTTTTGAGAAATCGCGTGCACAAAATTTGTAAGAAAAAAAAGAAAAATAATATTAACTAGACACGATCTCGTTGCGAGCAACGAGGAGGTCTTCCGTCCGATTTTTAGAAGGTGATATGACGTCATCGACTTTAATTTTCGACAACAAAACATGATCTGGAAATAGGAGTTAAGTACTAATGCTTTCCTGTAATGCTTTTTATTAGTTCTCTTACGTTGAATTTTTTAAATTCTTGCATTTCTTCCAACTGAGATAGAAAAGATTAAACTTTTTTACCTCTGGCCCCTAAAAACCCTAGTTAGATAACGCATGAGAAAATCATTATACTGTTAGGATATATAAACGTATTATACCTAATTTTGCTTTTATATCCTATTTCAAAACATCTCTCAGTAAATGACTATATAGATAAAAGACTTTAGGCCCATCTTGATCCCTATTTTGAGGAGTCAGTCCCTTTTTATTGTTGTCTTTTAATTTTAAACATATTTTGTTCAACAAATCTTTGGAAACTCCTTACTGTTCATGAAATATATGGGAAAAAATGTTTTAAGGGGCTGATTCATTATCCCCTTAAATGGGTCGTTTAACGAAATTTTGAAGGGTGCATATTGTTTAGTACATCATTTTGAGCATATTTCCTTCTATACCGCATTTCAAAAGATTTTTCCTTTCTGATATATGGGTGATTAATTGTTTGGACATTTGACCTCTTAAAACACCTAATTAGGTTACACATGATAAACTCATTACATTGCTAGGATACATAACCGTAAGATAACATATCTGCTTTTATGACATTTTACAAAATATCTCTCTGTAAAGGGCTACAGATATAAATCTTTAGAGCCCTCTGGTCCCCTAATTTGAGGGGTCAGCCCCTTTGTCTTAATATCAAATGAAAGGTCGTTTAATTTTAAACACATTGTGTTCAACAAGTGTTTAGAAATTCATTACCGTTTCTGAGATATATGGGAAAGAACGTTTTTGGACCGATCCCTTTTCTCCTTATTAGGGCCGTTTAACGACATTTTGAAGGGTGCATATTGTTTAGTACATCATTTTGAGCATATTTTCTCTATACTGCAATTTCAAAGATTTTGTATTTCTGATTAATTTTTCGGTCATTTGACCACTGAAAACCTCTAATTACATAACGCATAATAGAATCATTACAATTCTATGATACATAACTGTAAGATAACATATCTGCTTTTATGACCTTTCATAAAATATCTCTCAGTAAAGAGCTATAGATAACAGACTTAAGAGCCCTCTGGTCCCCTAATTTAATGTTGTGTATTCCGGCATGCAATCCGGATCCTGTCTTTTCTGTAAACCGGCCGCGATGAAAAAAACCCGACTGCTTATAATTAGTGAGAGTTATCTCCCGTAGTCCGGCCACTTATCGATCGATCGGCCTTCTGCGAGGTAATTAATACTCAATTATCGACCTATTTCTCTGTCGTTGCTATTGATTTAAACAACTGTGGATATAGATCCAAATTAGCAACTCATTTCAGTTTATACCGTTAAGTCTTTTGTTAAATAAATACGCATTTTTGCCAAAATTAGATAATTAGATTATAGTTCACCTCATTTTTTTTTCAGGCAGTGTTTTAGGATACTGCGGGAGTAAGACTGTCGATTTCGTTTGTTATCCCCGTTGTATGACTACACGCACAAAGTTGCATATTATTCTGTCAAAATGCTCAATTTTTTTTTATATAAAATTATCGTTTATATTAATAATTATCCATTGTTCCCTGCATCAAAACAGTTCTCGCCATTAGGTATTTTAGCCACTTGTTGACTTGTTAATGTTTGTTTTTCAATTTTCGGTTAAGCATGCACTTTTCAAGGTTAATCGGATGTTTGAAAAATTATCAAAAACGATGATTTGATTAAAAAAGTGTTTCCATCGTATGCATTCCGTTATGGATTTATTGTTTTCAACAAAAAAAATGAAGATGAAAATTGGTACCATAAATAAGATCGATGAAATCTAATATATTTTAGAAGAATTGAAAATTTTGCAAGAATACACGATCAAGACCTACTGCATTATATACTATAACTAATTTGCAACAATGTCCTCTAAACCTGATGTTGCCTAATCCGGCCATTTTTTTAGAACCACCCTCCGCCGGATTATAGACAAGTTTTGCTGTACAATGTACACATTTATTTACAAAATAAACGACATAAGAAGGGTTTCGCGTTATTTCGCCTCGTGTTTAAACTGCCCCTAACGTCGAAGCTAGTATGATTGTATTACGACTTTGACATCTGTCCATTTTATATGATCTATTAAAACAAATAAAATGTACAGCATGACTATTTAGAAGAACAAAAAATAAAGCAGTGTACATTTCTTCTTTAATAGTTTCGAAGTTTACGTTGTTTATAATCGATGCAAAACATGCAGGATGAATAAACCCAATCATTCAAAGGATGCAACCAAACGGTTATCTTTTCTAAACATTCCCATGATGTATTTTGGGGGGGGGGGGTGTATGCACAAAATTTATTTTTATTTACTTTGAATATTTCTAACGTTGAACGGAGATCAATTCCGTGTAAATACGTCTATAACTTTGTAAGATCATTAATTTGGTTTGCATGGAAAATTAGCTGAAACTGTAATGGCCGACAAATCGGAACATGCAGCTTAAAGAAATTTCTCAACTTATTATACCTCGAAACGTTATTTCAAATCAGGCACCAAACAATGAAGGCAAATGGAAATATTCGGCGGATCTAAATGTTAAAATATTCTTATGATAAAATGTTGTATTTATGGCAAACGTAGATTAATTATTTTTTATCTCCTACAAGATATAATCGCATTTGTGTTTTGTATCCATCTCTTTTAAACTGTTTGTAGCCAAATATGTCCAAATTCGTGGTCGTTTCACCCTCTTGTTGTAAACCTCTGATATGTTCACAATCGATGTGCTGTTTTACGAAAGACTCGGCTAGAAAAACTTACTGCATGGGCCGTCTAAAATTATTAGTTTCCACAAAAATAAAATTTTTAGATTTCACAAAGTGTAATTTTTGTTAAGTTACAGGAAAATTGTAATTTCATGCACATATAATTTGCACAAAAAAGTTATATGTTATTCAACCAGTGTTTGAAATTTGAGACCGTTCTTGATATATTTGGGAAAGAAATTTTAGGGGTCATTCTTTCATCTTCTTATCGGGGCCCTGTTACAAAATTTCAGCCATTTCCGAGAAAATGCGTGAATAAAAATCGTTAATAAAAAAAAAAGAATGCAGGAAACGGAAGTTCTTAACAAGGGGGAGGGAGTGCTTTAAAATTCATATTTACATGTATTTAATTTACCTTGTAAAATTATAAATCATAGGCATTGAATAACTGCTATTGCTTAATAGGCAAATTTGATTTGCTTATAAACTCCATGACCTCTACAATTTTGCTCAGTTAAACGTTAACTTTTTAAAAATAAATATATAAGCATGAATTTTAGATAAAACACTGTCAACAAATTAATTTATAAGGTTTACTACCAATCTGTCGTGGTATAAAAAGATGTATATGTTATTTAAAAACGTGTACGCACTTTTCGCCATGTAGTGTTAATTAGTCAACACCATTTTTTGGCATCCCGTTCTGTAAATTTCTTTCCATCAAAAATAAAATCGCGTCTATTGGCCCATTTTATTTATTAACATTTTTGTATTAACCAGATGTCCGATTCAAGGTATCTGACGCAAAGCATGGTGACTCATCCTACATTCTCCACCATGACGTTAATTAGTCAAACCGCGCTCTTGGTTACCCCGTTCTGGAAAGTTCTATTCATAAAACAAAAATCACGCATTCAAGAAACGAATTGGTTCATTTTATTTATTCAACATTTGTCAAATCTCAATTCTTATGTATACCCGAAATAGGTTCCCAGGATATATATTCACTTTTTACATAATCATTCAATATTATTTCATTGTAAGTATATTTTTTGATTCAAACTCCCACTGACTTGGATCCGCCAAAGCGTGACCACCACCTCACTCACATATTTGCTATTTCGGGCTGGTTTATCGAAAATGAAAGTAGGTTTTTAATTTATCGTACAATAATTACTTATCAGGTAAAATTCAATTATAGCTTACGGACATCAACTCACACGTGTTGAAATGCCAAAGGTATGAGCAGTTACTCGGGTGCAGGCATTTCGAAGTTTATTGGCAAAATGTCTTAATTTATAATTATAGATTTATGTACTAACTATTCGAGTGTGCCTGAATATCCAAAGCCCATTCGATTCGAAAATTTTCCAAATCTACTAAGTAGTATTTTTAACCATGTGTTTTCTACTCGATCTTCAACTGTCCGAATCCAATCAAAACTTTTACTCACTGAATGTACATAAACTTTTTTAAAACTCACATATTCTTTCAGAATCAATAACAAAAAAAAAATAATTAATGAAAGAATAAAATCAGCAATGAGTATGTTTTTTAATGAATCAGACCACCATTGAGAAGAGGTTAAACCAAAAGCTAGTGTGACCCTTATTCTTTTACGGCCTGAATGTAAAAATAAACATGCAACTTGTTTCAAAATGATTAGTTTTATCGTGCCCGCACCTACCACTAGCATGTAACATTGTACCACTTAAGCTGCCTTATCTCGAACGCTTTTGAAATATATTTCAACTTTTACCTACTACACCCTGCTTAATTCATGCACTCTCTCTCTGTCTCTCTCTCTCTCTCTCTCTCTCTCTCTCTCTCTCTCTCTCTCATAACTCATTAAAAAATCTAATATTTTGTTAGCCAAATGAATTATCACAGATTACATATACTAAAGATGTGTGTGTTGGAATAATCATGTTGTGAATATCGCCTATATTTTGTTGAAATGGGTAGTGTAATGCATTAAATTTTCAGCAGCAAAATGTCAGAAATAGACACAGGTGAATGTATTTACATTTCAACTCGCACGACTGTAAAACGTTGTATTATATTCATTGATGGCAGCTTTTTTTTTTCTTCTTTATTTTACGCAATATGATTTAAATCATTAGTTTGATGCATCGTTAACCAATATAATTGAAAATGAAAATGATTTAACAAAGAATCCATGAACATTTTAAGTATGTGTCCTAGACTACAGCGAATCGGTTGTCCACTAGCGCGACATCTCCTCGGCCCGTGTTATTACCGTCTTCCTTGGAAGACGGTATAAAGAGTTGAAATAATTTACAGTCTCCGGGTTGTGTACTTCCTCTCCTTTGTGATTGGTAGAAAATACATGATGTAAAAATTTACATTTATTTCATTGGTTGAAAAACTGTTCGGGGCAAGGGAGATAATTTTCTGATGGTCTTTTTTACGTACGACTTAACAATTTTCGTAGATTTTAAATCTTAAAAAGTGAGAAAACGAAAAAAGCAATAAAATTAGCTATCAATGAAATTCAGACTTCAATTTTTCAGTACAACTAGTTGAAAGCAATGTTCTATAATATCTATTGAAATTTTTTGTTCTTTTCTTTTTGGATTGTTTATGCAAGTACAAAAATGTGAAAATTTGATACGGTATATCTAATATCAGTAAAAACGATACGGTATCGGGTAAAACTAGAACCATTTTAACAGGAGCTTGGACTTTGGGTAGTTGCGGCAAACAGCATTGTGACATAGGCCTCTCTATTTCATTGCTGGCCATACAACAATGGCTCTTTGAAAACAACTAGATTTGTCTGGCTTCGGAGCTTAGACTACGCAATCGGTGTATATTTCGCTTGAAACCAGCGTCATTTTTAACTTTTTTTGACGCAAGAATAGATAGTTACGTCCTACTGAAAGTCCAAGGTCTTGTTAAAATGGTTCTAATATCAGTAAAACAAGTGCTAAATGCTGTGGTTTTAAGTTTGATTTTATTAAAAAAATAGGGCCTTCCTAAGATCTCTTTTTCCTTACTATAGTCGATCTCAACTCACAAGCACGTGGTACGCATTTCTCAATTTAAGGCACGCACGCTTAAGGTACATGTACATAAAAAAAGTTTCAAAAGCCATTGCATGTAGAGGAAGGCGACCTTATATATAAGAAAATAATTGAATTTTCTTTGATAACTTAATGCTGTTTAAAGTTTGCTCTAAAGACGGTAAGCTTTTTTAAAAAGCTAAACTTGTGTAAATGTACACTCAACGTGGTGGGTTTGAAATGTTTGCAGTTTGCTATTGATAACTGAATTTTATTTTCCAATAATGACACTATCCTATGACATAGACAAAATCACAAAGAACGCCTTTTTTCAATGACAATCATACTATTTTTTTTTTTTTAATTACGATACCAAAACAGCATTACTTCGTAGGTAATGGTATTTTTTTTTTCATTTACTCTTTAATATCGTTAAAATCGGATTTCTTTGTGTTTGCAGCTACATATTAAATAAACCCATGTGTGCATTACAGCAAGACGCAAATTGTGTGTATTGGATAACGGTAGACCGCTCTAGTCCAGCTAGCCGCGACCTATTTCCTCGGCCACGGGCCAGGGATCGGATACGAATAATTGTTTACATACATGCAGCTCGGAATTCAGCTAGATTTTAAATGCGACTTAAATGCAGATTTTAAATGCGACTTAAGGATGACGTTTACTCAGAATGAAAAAAAATTCCACTGATGATAATGAAAACCCATCTATTGTATGTTATAGAGCTTTGATTCTAGTGTTATTTTTCACTTTCAAAAAAGTAGGCCAATGACCTAGTTTTTGAGTTAATGGCAATTGAATATTTTTCAAAAAATCAAGAAAAATCCAATAAAATTTTACACTACGATTGAGAATTTCTTAATTGTGAAAATATTAGAAATAATTAAACACTTTAAAAAATGAAATACAGTTTATGAATGGTAGTGGCATTAAATAAATATAAAGCATTAAAATTTCAGCAACAATTTAAAAAAATATTCCAGTCCGAATTTCTTCTATCAGTTTTTAAATCCATATCCATTACAAAAAATTGAATGATGATAACACAAAAACATTTATAGTATTAAACTACTTATATTGACCTTATTCTGTTGGCATGAAATTTATATGAGGTCAATGATTAAAATTTTGAGATATGGTGTCTTTTATCGTTTTTAAGCATTTTTCAATATTTTTGCAATTCGTGCCATACGATAATTTTAATGAATAAGTGAGGTAAACCCAACAGAAAATATGTAAAATTATAAAGACTAAAATATAAAATCGTAACTTTTAATATTAGAGTACTGCCAAAAATGTTTGAGCGGAATACAAAATCTGCAAAATTTAGTCCGAATTTTCTCTGTTTGGCTAAAAGTCAATTTTTGTTTAAGCCTAATTCCATAATAAAGTAGAAAAATCGAATGTTATGTTAATAATAATTCATTTCATAAATTGTTTTTGTGTTTAGAACAAATTTTACTCATGACTTTGAACTTTATAACAATCCGAATTTGAGAACTCAAACCCTGAGTAAACGACACCCTTAAATGCATTGCATAGAAGCAGTTATTTTATCCATAATGTGTTTCCTTAGAAAAGAATTCAACTGTTTAAACACGTTCCGCATGTAAGCTGGTACACTGTCTATGGTAGTAGATAAAGGTTTTTTTTTTTTTATTTACTATTAAAATCTTTAAAATTGGAATTGTTATGTTTGCAGCTACATAAATAAACCCATGTGTGCATTACAGCAAGAAGCAAATCTTGTGTATTAAATAACGGCAGACCGCTCGCTAGTCCAGCCGCGACCTATTTCCTCGGCCACGGGCAAGGGATCAGATACGTAATTGTTCACAAACACAGCTCGGAAGCCAGCTAGATTTTAAATGCGACTCAAATGCATTGCATAAAAGCAGTTCTTTTATCCATAATGTGTTTCACTAGAAAATAATTAAAATGTTTAAACACTTTCCGTATGTAAACTGGTACCCTTTATGTCAGTTATACGCATAAATACCCCATTTTTGTCAAATTAAATACAAATACATGGTAACAAGCCTAGCTTTTTACACTCATATTACGCAATATCCGAACAAAATATTATTGTTACGAGATTAATAAGATCATAATGAACAACTTTTGCAGCGACAGCCATATCGAAATCTTAACTGCTTTTGAGTTATAAAGCGATAACTTTGAAGAACTCTACGTCCCTAATTTGATGGACCAGCCCCTTTTTCTTGATGTCAAATGAAAGATCTTTGAAACATAAATCTTTTTTGTTCTACATGTCTTAACAAAATATTTCCGGGAAAAAAGATAAACTAAGAAAACCATGCAAAATTACAACGCTTTTTTCATCTCATTTTTGGAGCCCTACCGAGCTTCGGCGTTTTTTTGCGCTGAAAAATTATAAATGCTATATTACATATCTACATTCTTTTGTCTATCATTCCTAAAATTTTGAACACAATATATTTTTAATTTATGAGAACCTTCGTGGACAAGCCGACCCTCTAAAAATCGTTAAATTGTTAATATCTCAAAACCGGACGTGACGTCACGATTAAAACAAATTGCAATAAGGTTCAGATCATTGTCTATCAGATCTGAAAGTTTCATGTAAATCGGCCGTGTAGTGTTGGAGAAATCGCGTGCACAAAATTTGCAAGAAAAAAAATAATAGGGAAAAATAAACCGAACAAAAACAATAAGGTCTTCCGTTGGAAACGGAAGACCTTAACTAGAGCAAAGCTCGTTGCAAAGCAACGAGTGGGTCTTCCGTTAATGTCGGAATCAAAGCTAGGAGTTCCTGTAAGAAGCAGCGTTCTTAAACCAATAACTGGAGTAACTAAATCAAAAAGATAAAAAAAAAATCGAATACTTATCGGTACGACTTAACAAAATCCGAATGATTCTGAGTATGAGTTTACAAAAACCGTAACGATTTCTAGAATGACCTAACCCCCCAAAAAATCCGAATGTGTTCAAATACGACTTAGCAATTACCGAATCATTTGAGGTACGAGATTTTTTATCTTTGAACTTAACACTATTTTTTGAACCAAGAACGCGAAATCAAAATTTCCAGAAAAATCAATTTTTAAACCCCAATAGCTATGTAATGCATTGTCCGATTTTGAAACGGATTTCAGTGTTAGATTCAGCTAAATAAGCTCTTTTTTTTTTGCTAATTTTGATTTATAAAAAATTATCGATCAGTAAAGAGTTATTATAAAAAAGACTTTGAAGCCTTCCTGGCCCCTAATTTGAGATCACGGCCCCTTTTTTCATATCAAATAGAAGGACTCGTAAATATAAACATATTTTGTTCAACAATTGTTCAAGATTTGTTAACCGTTCTAGAGATATCTGAACAACTGTGTTTTAGGAGCCGGCTCTTAAACCTTTAACCGGGGCCACCAACTAAAAATTCTTTGGTAGGATATCGTTTAGAACATTTTTCTGAGCAACTTTTGTTCTACACTGGTTCTCAAAATATTTCTCCTTTTCTAGATATTACAAAGTTTCGGATTTATGACCCCTTGAAACTCCTAATTACGTAACATATGATTTAAGTATGGTACTGTATAGATAAATAGCTGTACAATGAACATTTTTGCTTCTATAATGAATAATAAATTATTGTTCAATAAAAAGTTAATGTAAAAAGACTTTAGGGCCCTCTTGGCCCCTAATTTGAGGGGCCAGTCCCTTTTTCTTGATATCTAATTAAAGGTCTTGCAAATATAAACATATTTTGATCAACAAGTACTCAAGAATTCTTGATTGTTCTTGAGATATCTGAACAACTGTGTTTTAGAGGCTAACCCTTAAACTCCTTGCTGGGGCCAAAAACCAATAATTTAAAGGTAGCGTGTTGTTGACAACATTATTCTGAGCAACTTTTCTTTTACACTGCTTTTCAAAATATTTCTCTTTTTTCAGATATAAATGATCAAAGTTTTGAACATCTGGCCCCTTAAAACCCCAAATTACATAACATGTGATTTCAGTATGGTACTGTTTAGGCCTAAACAGCTGTACAATGAACATTTTTGCTTCTATAATTATTTAGTAATAACAAATTTTTGTTTAGTAAAGAGTTATTATAAAAAGACTTTAGAGCCCTCTTAGCCTCCTATTTGAGGGGCCACACCCTTTTGGCTGCTATCAAATGAAAGAGCATGTAAATCTTAACAACTTTTGCGTTACATGTTTTAAAAAATATTTACACATTCAAAACTATTTCAGAAAATGGCCAAACATTTCGTAAAAAAAATTGCTGCAAATTTTCGAGCTCGAGCGAGCTTCGGCACCTTCCGCATTTTTCAAATTATCAAATTTCTACAGACATTTATCTACTATCCCTGAAAGTTTCACGTTTTTATCTTAATCAGTTTTGGAGGAGTTAAGATAAAGTGGAAAAAATAGTCCTTAAAAATTCACTAAATCCTCAAGATCTCAAACCGGAAGTGACATCATCAGCCCAAAATTTTGTATCATTAAGATCTTGTAATGTTCTCTCAGTCCTGGAAATTTCATACAAATTGGTCTAGTAGTTCACAAGTAATAGCGATGCATAACGCATGACGATGGACGAAGACCAATTGCAATAGGTCACCTGAGTGACTCAGGTGACCTAAAACCTTTTATTTAGCATTTTGTTTAAAACATTATTATTGGCAACTTTTCCTCTACACTGCTTTTCAAAGGGTTGACCTTCCGTACTGTGTGCTTGTTGCATCATCACATGTCAGAAACTTACTGATGTATAAATTACTTTATTACATCTCTGTGAATATTTTCTATGTAAAATTACAATTAATAAACATGCTATTCTATTTAACCGTGAAATAGTTTCCATGGTCCATGGTTAACAGTCATCAAAACTATTCACCGGCGACATTCGATTTCCCTCCTTTTTAAACTCGGAACACCTCTGACGTAATCCGATCACTGCATTAAATTCAAAGTCCGATAACTCTTATTTGTTTATCATCAAGAAATTCTGCATCGCCGACAAATAAAGTTTTCTTTGGTATAATAAAATAACGTGACTCAACATACCTATTTACTCATAGCCAGTAAATAGGTTTATACTGTCCCATCCACCTACATTACGATTTATAAAATGTCCCGTTTGTAACCTGTAATTTCACAGTGTACAGTCAACACAACAGTCATAGTCCAAGTTTCACAATTTACTTCTGCGTCTCATGTACGTAACATTAGGGGCCTTCATATTGCATACCAATTCCAACAAGAGACATCCCTCTAACTAATGATAATCATCAAAATTCATTTCATGAATCTTAGCAACACTCATAAGCCTTCAAGTACAGCAACTCTCAATTTTACAAAAATATTAACGGGTACTTATCCGAAACTGACCCTTGCTACCTTTAACTTAGTACACTAACATTTTATGAAAAGATGTTTTGTCTTAGAATTAGAAAGCTAATACAATTCTGAAAAAAAATATATAACATATTGCCAATTCCATTGAGGTGTAATAAAAATATGGCCATTTAAGTGAACCCACCATTTCCACTTTCCTCTATTTAACACAGATTAATAGGGTTTTCCATAGTAAAACATCTTTACCCGACCTTTTAGAGGTCAATTGTTGTTCAACCTCCTTTAATAAGAAACCTGATTCAATATAGCATACATCTACATGATACTATCATGATAAAAGCATCATATCACTTAGAAATGCCCTTACATGTATACCCTCCCACTATCTTTTGATTTTCATAAACAGTCATGGTTTGAAATCTTTTACCTAATTTTATGAAACGTGTGGCTATTTCTTTGAGTCATTTCTCACACATATTTGAAAACAATCATCAATCACAGTATCAATGATAATAAAATTTGATATTTTTTTTGTTTATTGAATGATTTATTGCATTTTAATTAATGAATAGACATGCCGTCCTGCATGTGATTTGAATTCTTGTTTCCATGAAAAAGAGTAAGCTAACAATCATATTTAGTAACTAGAGACGAGCTCGTTGCAAAACAACGAAGATGTCTTTCGTTGCAGCTTCCTGTCGGAAAAGGATTGTCAATCAGTCTGATTAAAAGCACCCTCTTCTCCTTACAGGGTCTGACAGGTTTTGATAGGGGGTCATCTTCACCCGACCTAAAATTCTGACCAATCAGGGCTTTAGAAAATGTATTGGAATCTTTTAAATAGAGACAGGCAAATTATTTCAATCCTGCTTTCTATGTAACCCCCAGACTGAGTATTGAAGAGTTGCAACTCTCATTAACAGATAAAGTCATGTATTTGGTAAATGAGATATATATTTAGGTTGTGTGCAAATATAGAGGTCATGTGAAGATGAATTGTTATCGATACCTATCAGACCCTGATGAGTGTAAGCAGAAGGGTGGTGATTTTAATCAGACAGGATTATCAATATGATAAAAGTTAGTTCAGAAAATCAGAAATAAACGATGACGGCTTCTCCAACCTGAGGGTGCGCTGTACGAGAGGTGCTCACTGGGAGGGACAACTCTCCGTATAACGTTTGGCCATGCAAGCACTCAGCATCGTTTTTGCTTCGGGGAAAAAATTTATCCGAAATGTATTAACAAGCCAATAAAAGAAAAAAATAATCTTCAAAATCTAAATCGTGGTAGTGGTAGGGGAGGGGGGGGGGAGTTGTGAGGCAGCTATAACTTATTTTGTTTAATATAATTTGTTTTCAATTTGCCATAAAAATTTTTATTGCCTTCTACTAAAATGTGTGTTGGGGGGGGGGGGGGGGAACAATGCCCCAAAATTCAATTTCCTTTAAGTTAATTTAAGGTGAATTTTGGTTGCGAGAAAGGGGGAGAGTGCTCTCAGTGGACTAACTGGCGGTTCTGTGAGTAACCTCACAAATAATTCCTCCCCTCCCCACTAGGAAAAACAAAATCATAACTAAAGTATTTATCTATTAGAAAATAATGGATGCTTCTTTTTCTTATAGTGACACTGAACTTGCACAGATGATCAAAGTTCAAGTCGGGACATATTTAAGTACATGTCACAAGCAATCTTTGTGTCAAATTTTAGCTTCTAATCATTTCCATGTATATTACATGTAGATATGACAGACAAGAAAGAAGCATTTATTTTTCAAACGACCTTGAACTTGCACAACTGACCCTGGGTTAATTTCATGACACATCCTCAAGTCATCAGCAATCTTTAAATGAAAAAGCAATATCCAATGTTTCTCCTTAAAAACAGTATAAAGCAGACAAAACTTATGAAATTTCTTCCAATGACCTTGAACTTCACAAAATAACCTTGAAACAAAATCATAACACACACTTAGGTCATGAGCAATCTTTGTGTGAAGTAAGAACTTTCAATGTTTGGAGGGCGCCTTGTTTAGAACGCTACATTACAGAAATAATTTGTTACTAATTGTCTATTTGTATCACGCACAGCTCTGATTTAAGGTAGATTTTAAATGCATGCAGTATGAAAACTCAAATATGATACATAGATTTATTTTAAATCCGTACTTTGTGTTTTACTACAAAGGAAGAAGAATGTTTTGTTTTCCGATTCTCGTTTTAGGGATTGTGCACTATAAGAACCTAACAAAACTGACATAAACTCCTAAAAAAATCTATTCTATAAAAAAATTTCCTGTATAAACCAGCATACTATCTGTGGTAACTTTATGTCAGTTGCACGCACATAGACTTTCGTTAACTTGCCAAATTAAACGAGGTTCATGTTAACATGTACAGCTTTTTAAACTCATACATAACAAATCACCAACAAAATAACATTGTAACGACCTTTATGAGAACCCAACAAACAACTTTTCCAGCGACAGCCACATCGAAATCCTAACCGTTTTTGAGTTATTAAGCAAAAACTTTCAAGCGCTATTGGCCCTTAATTTTAGGGGCCAGCCCTTTGTTATTGGTGTCAAATGAAAGCCCTTAACATTCTGCACAACTTTTATTCTACATGTCTTAACAAAATATTTTTCGTTTAAAAGATACAAAGAAAAATATGTCTAAATTTTCGCACTTTTTGAAACCCTAATTTTTGACCCCCTACCTTTTTCTAAATAAAAAACGTAATCCAAAAACAAAAATTGATGTGCACAACTTCAATGTCTCTGTAATTCAAATTCGTTGGATTCCCATTCCCTGCTATCATAGTCTCGGAGTCTTTGTCTGGAAACCAAAGGCCCTAAAAAAATTTAAAAGGGGAATAACTCGTTAACGGAAGAGGAATTTTAAAGTTTATGAAATGTTTTAGATAGTGTTTTGTAATGTTTATGAGCCCTAAAAATATGAGCAAAAACCGTCTAGAAATAAGCAAGATATGAAGCCTCAAAGTTCGCGTCTAGGAAGAAAAAAAAAAGAAAAATAAGAACTAGAGCAAAGCTCGTTGCAAAGCAACGAGTGGGTCTTCCGTTAATGTCGAAAGTAAAGTTCGAAGTTCCTTTAAGAAGCAGAGTTCTTAAACTAATAACAAAAGTAACTTAAACAAAAAGATAAAAAAAAAATAAAAAATTCTTGGTACAACTTAACAAAATCCGAATGATTTTAAGTACGAATTAACAAAACCCTTTAAGATTTTAAGAACAACTTAACAAAAAATATCCGAATGTGTTCAAGTACGACTTAACAATTTTCGAATTATTTTAGGTACGAGTTAATTTAACTTTGAACTTAAGACTATTTTCTTAACCCAGAATGCGGAAGAAAAATTTCCGGAAAAATCAATTTTTAAACCCCAATATCTCTGTAATGCATCGTCCTATTTTAAAACGGTTTTCAGTGTTTGATTCAGCTTAAAACGCTCTACAAAACACGTATACTTTTTTGATTTGATCAAAAAATTCAAATTTTCGAAAAATTTGATTTTCTTCCGGTTTCGACCGGAAGTGACGGATTTCCATTTCCAGCCTTATTGCACAGGTAAATTGAGAAATTCATAACCACAGAAAATTTCAAGTTTCTATCTTAAAGCGTTTTTGAGAAATCCCCCGGACAAAATGACTTTTTTAAAATTTTAAAAATGACGTAACGTTAAAACGGAAGTGACGTTGTCATTGAATCTTTAACATCTTTGAGGGACGCTAACTTGCAACAATTGCTGAAAGTTTCATTGAAATTGGTTGAAGACTTTTTGAGTTATGAAGCCGAAAAGGAGTCAGAAAAAAAAGAAAAAGTATAATAATAATAAAAAGAAACCGAAGAATAACAAAAGGGTCTTCCGTTGGAAACGGAAGACCCTAATAATCTTACAAGCACAATAATAGTAAGGTCTTCCGTTGGAAACGGAAGACCTTAAATATCTAATCTATTCTGGTTTCTAGTCTCCTTTGAACCATGCTAAAACAGTAAGACCTACAAGTTAGACATCTGTCTTAAATAATTTTAATTAAAACACACCCAGGTTGCTGGAGACGGAGGAGAATTCCATGAAAAACGTTCAAATTTGACATGTTTTCCCACATTTTTTTATGCATATATACATTAAAAAGGTAAAAATATGTTGTTTCTTGTTCATTTGAAAAGTAATTATCATAGCAGATATTATTTTAAGGTCAAATGTACATTTATATATTCTACATGTAATCTTAATGGTAACAATTGAAAAGGGGTGGGGATTTTTAATAATGTAAACACATCTAAATATTATCATAAAATACAAAATAAATGAAACATAATTGCATACTTTTATTGAAAAACAAATTTTCACAACTAACAATTGTAAATTTCTATATACAGTCTTAATTTTGTTTGTCATAATTTCTTTTCAAACACAAAACACAACAAGGCATGATGCTTTCTTAAAGTTCCATTATTGTTCTTGCATTATCCGATTTAATTTGAATTACCGGTAAATAGTCTGTAGAACACAAGGAATATGCATTTATAATCTCTCATACGATAGTTGAGCTGAATTTCCCACTATCGACGTCTTGCAGGCCATGCTTCTTTTAAAAATGTTGACACACCGCTATCAGCTGTTGTTCGCAGTCAAAACCACAGGGCGAAAAACAATCTTTAAGCAAGTCCTTAAAGGTGACTTAAAGGTGGCGTAAAGGTGGCTTAAAGGATATACAATCTTTAAGCCACCTTTAAGTCACCTTTAAGCTGAGCATATAGGTCCTTAATGTCCAAACTTCTTTAAGTCACCTTTAAGCCACCTTTAAGCATCTTTAAGTGGCATTTACGCTCCCTTTAAGCTGTCTTTACACCATCTTTAAGTTCCCTTTAAGTCAGGTTTGATCAAGCTGAACAGATTCATCTTGAAAACATATATTAAATGCAAAAGCTCTTTTATAGGGATGGGAGGGGGTGATCCGAGTGATGATGTAATTTCCAAGGAAGGTGGGGGGTGTTCCAGGCGGTTTTAATTGTCGCCCCATTAAACACAGATCGCTATCATCAACACCGCTCTAATGGACACAGATTGCCGTTATAAAATTCTTTATAATTTTTTTTTTCAAAATTATTGTAGGGGTGAGCGCAGTCTCTGTATCTAAATATGCGCATGAAATTGTATTAAAGTATGATTGTTTCCTATTATAAATTAATCGGTGAAATCTCTCTCTCTCTCTCTCTCTCTCTCTCTCTCTCTCTCTCTCTCTCTCTCTCTCTCTCTCTCTTAGTATATCCGGTTATTAAACAAAAGAAAAAAATGAACCAATAATACATGATGTTTAGGATATGTATTTTTTTTTCAATTTTTAATTATTTCTAGGTCTAATTCTAGATATGCTAGATACATGTTAAAGATGAAAAGACTCTCAACTGCCTTGGTTATATCGGGCGGGATATTACCGCTTTGTTTGTCTAGACATAGTTTTGTTTGTTTGTGTATATCTAATTAGAGTCTATTGTTTGTCCAAGTTAAGAAAACCCCTGGAACTAACACAGAATATACAAGATATACACAACAGGTGTGTCGTGTGCCCAGGTGCACGTCAGGGTTTCTAAAGGCGTTGAAATCTTAGTATGTACGTGTATACGATAAGTCTAGTGAATGAAAGTTTATTTACATCTGTTATTCATTTTCAAAGTATTATTTCCTAACTGTGGGTTTTAAAAATGTTACGTCTACAAATTAAAGATACATGTAAGAGTAAAATCTAGAGGCTAAAAAATTACTGTACCGGTGATCATAAATGGGGGTTAATTATTTAAATATATGTATAATGGTAAATATGTCACATACAACGGAATGTGGTACATCATACTATTGTATGTACAAGTATATATGCATACATCATTTGCAATTGCCACATTCAGTAAATACGTCACCGGTAATTGGTAATATAGTTTGTTATAGAATTGATAATTTAAAAATCATGTATACAATTAAACATTTAAACATATATCATTTCATTTGTTATTCTAGATCTGTTGTAAATGTATAATAATCAATATTATTAAAATTATGAATACTGGAACGGCGCCGTGATCATGAAAACCGGGAAATTGCGTAGAACTAATACCCTAGCTAATAGTTTCAATGCATTTAATAAAAGAAATAGTTTCATCTTCTTCCTTGCATTTCATTTAGCTATGAATTAGATGAACATAGCCTATATCTACTTGGTTTAAATTTATTAACTAAGTACTAGTAAGCCTAACGGTTTCCATTTAGGTATAATATATTTTTTTCACTTAAGACCAAGTTTCGTATGTCATTCTAAATACAAGCATGCATGTAATTTATAAATTAGATATAATTGATTGTTACAAACTGAATGGAAGTCAAAACTTTTCAAGTAAAAAATACACACTCAACACATTGATTCAATAGCCACTAATTTATAGGACATAAAAAACACCCTAAAATATATAAGTTGCCGTGGCGCAGAGGGAGTGAGGTGATGCTGGTAAACGAAGGGTCCCCGGTTCAATACTCGTCTTGGGCTTTTTGAATTTTTTTTTCATTTTATTTTCTAGAACAAAACCCGTTTCTAATACATTTTCTATCATAACGTTAATACATTTTGTTAGTAAATTAAGCACAATATTGAATTAAAAGATTTTTTAATGGCTTAAAGGTGGCTTAAAGGTAGCTTAAAGGTGGCTTAAAGGTAGCTTAAAGGTGGCTTAAAGAAGTTTGGACATTAAGGACCTATAAGTTGTCCTTAAAGGTAGCTTAAAGGTGGCTTAAAGATAGTCTTTAAGCTACCTTTAAGCCATCTTTACGCTCTCTCTAAGCCACCTTTAAGCAACACATATAGCTTAAAGGTGGCTTAAAGATCGTCTTTAAGCTATCTTTAAGCACCTTTAAGTTATCTTTAAGGAGAACTTAAAGATGGTCATTCATCCTGTGAACATGGCAAGTTGACATGGTAAATCGTACGATAATTATTTCGATTAAAACTAATAAGTTTGTGTTTAATATGCAAAGCACAGATTAACATGCATTACATTAATGCATTTATTTTTCAAGTAAATAATTACAATAGATATATATTCATATTTGAAATCTTTATAAACTCTATTTTCAGTGATCCAATCTACATATTGTAGTGTTGTTCTATTATTTAGCAACTGAAAGATCTGCGACGATTAGGCTAGGCTTAATATTGCGATTTAAATAATACTTTTAACAAATTTTAGAAAAGACTTTCGATCGTTTTTCGCTCTTAGAATCGGGATCTGTGTCTTCAATTCCAGCTGAATTGTTTTTGTTGACAAAATTTTCTCTTTTTCCAAACGAAGTTTACACATTCAACGTAATTATCAAACGAAATCGTTTCAATAAACACTCTGATTAACTATTTAAAAAACAGAGTTCGGTTTTATGACCTGTACGAATTGTTTTCAGCAGGAGTTACTTTCAGTGTGAATTTTGCACTATTTTCTAAATCTTGATTGCGGAATCAAAATTTCTGGAAAAATCAATATTTAAACCCCGATATATCTGCAATGCATCATCTGATTTTAAAAAGAATTTCAGTTTTGTATTTAGCTTTGCGAACTCTACAATATGCATATACTTTTATGTTTTTTTTTATAAAGTTTATAGACCAGTACGAATTGTTTTCAGTAGAAGTTACTTTCAGTGTGAATTTTGCACTATTTTCTTAATCTTGACTGCGGAATCAAAATTTCCGGAAAAATCAATTTTTGAACCCAAATATCTCTAATATGCATAGTCTGATTTTAAAACGGATTTCAGTGTTAGATTCAACTGAATGTGCTCTACAAAACACATCTACGTTTTTGATTTCATCAAAAAATTTAATTTTTCGAAAAATTTGATTCACTTCCGGTTTCGACCGGAAAAGACGGATTTTTATTTCCAGCCTTATTACAGATGTAAAATGACAAAATCATAACCACGGAAAATGTCAAGCCTCTATCTTAAAGCGTTTTTGAGAAAAGCCCCGGACAAAATGACTTTTTTTATTTTAAAAATGACGTTAAGTCAAAACGGAAGTGACCTTGTCATTGAAACTATAATATCTTTGTGGGACACTAACTTGCAACAATCGCTGAAAGTTTCATTGAAATCGGTTGAAAACTTTTTGAGTTATAAAGCCGAAAAGGAGTAAAAAAAAAACAAGTATTCCTTTTAAAGGAATGATCGGCATGTAGGCTAATATCATTGGTCAGCTCTGTTAATGTACATGCAATAAACTAAATATAGCACCGTCTTGTTGATTTCCAATATAATTAACAATTCTTTTAAAAGATAAGATTGCATGTCAACGAATTTACAGGCACGTAGCATCGGGGGGTGGGGGGGGGGGGCAGGGTTTTTTTAAATTTTGCTTGTCAAGATTTTTCGATGATTCTGCCCCCCCCCCCTTTCAAAAACGATGCTACGTGCCTGCAAAAATTGTCAATCAAAATTTGATACTCGTTTGCGAACTTAAAGGAGATGATATAATTAAACTTTGTTTGAAGATAACCATAATTCTACATTCAATTATCTTGAAACTTCTAAATTGTTTTTAATTCAAAACGTAACCTTAACAGCATATCTTTTTATTTACAATCTAAATATCATGTTTATCCCCGGACGAATGGATTATGAGTCTGTTTGGGTACGAGTCAGTTTGGTACGACTTCACTTTACCCCGTTCCGAAATAGCAAGACATGAATATGCAATTCTTTTAGTATGCGAATTACACTTCCGATAAATATTCTTAAGCATATGTGAAGACAAACGTGATTAGAATCAGTTTGTATGAAACTGTGTGTATGTTTTTTATTTCAAGGCAAACGGATAAGAGTAACGTTTATTTAGTATTCTACGTGTATTTAAAGATTTAAATGAGGTTGTCATTGCAAAGTAAATAAAGTAGTGCAAGGCGCAATGCGTGCGCAAATAGTAAAATTTGCCGGATGCCTCATATGGACACAACTGTGATCGGCCGAAGCCGATCACAAAAAAGAGAAAAAAAGTATAATAACTAGAGCAAAGCTCGTTGCAAAGCAACGAGTGGGTCTTCCGTTAATGTCGAAAGTAATGCTAGAAGTTCCTGTAAGAAGCAGAGATCTTAAAGCAATAAAAAGAGTAACTAAATCAAAAAGAAAAAAAAATTGAATATTTCTTTGTACGACTTAACAAAATCCGAATAATTTTAAGTACGACTTAACAAAAACCTTAACGATTTCAAGAACGACTTAACAAACATAATCCGAATGTGTTCAGGTACGACTTACCAATAATTTTTAGGTACGAGTTAATTTAACTTAGAAATAAACACTTCTTTCTTAACCAAGAACGCGGAATCAACATTTCCGGAAAAATCGATTTCAGTGTTAGATTCAGCTTGAAAAACTCTACAAAACACGTATACGTTTTTGATTTTATCAAATAATTCAATTTTTCGAAAAATTTGATTCACTTCCGGTTTCGACCGAAAGTGACGGATTTTCATATCCAGCCTTATTACAAAGGTAAATCGATAAATGTATTATCACGCAAAATTTCAAGGCTTTATCTCAAAGCGTTTTTTTAAAACGCCGCGGACAAAATGACTTTTTAAAATTTTAAAAAAATGACGTAACGTAAAAACGAAAGTGACGTTTTCATGGAAACTTTACCAACTTTGAGGTATAATGGTTGCACATAATCTCTGAAAGTTTCTTTAAAATCGAAGGAAAACGTTTTGAGTTATGAAGCCGAAAAGGAGTCAGAAAAAAAGAAAAAAGTATAATAATAACTAGAGCAAAGCTCGTTGCAAAGCAACGAGTGGGTCTTCCGTTAATGTCGAAAGTAATGCTAGAAGTTCCTGTTAGAAGCAGAGATCTTAAAACAATTAAAAAAGGAACTGAATGTAAAAGATAACACAATCGAATAATATTTGGTACGACTTAACAAAATCCGAATAATTTTAAGTACGACTTTGAAAAAAAAAAACATAACGATTTCATGAACGACTTTGGAATGTGTTCAGGTTCGACTTAACAATTAATTTTAGGTACGAGTTAATTTGACTTTGAAATTAACACTAGTTTCTTAACCCAAAAGGCGAAATTAACATTTCCGGAAAAATCAATTTTCAAACCCCAATATCTCTGTAATGCATTGTCCGATTTTAAAACGGATTTCAGCGTTAGATTCAGCTTAAATAACTCTACAAAACACGTATACGTTTTTTTATTTGATAAAAAAAAAATGAAGTTTTTGAAAAATTTGATTCACTTCCGGTTTCGACCGGAAGTGACGGATTCTTAAATCCAGCCTTATTACAGAGGTTAATCGATATATGTATTATCACGCAAAATTTCACGCCTTTTTCTTAAAGCGTTTTTTTAAAACGCGGACAAAATGACGTAACGTAAAAACGAAAGTGACGTTTTCATAAAAACTTAAAAAACTTCGAGGTATTATAATTGCACATAATCATGAAAGTTTCATTAAAATCCGAGGAAATCTTTTTGAGTTATGAAGCCGAAAAGGAGTCAGAAAAAAAAGAAAAAGTATAATAACTAGAGCAATGCTCGTTGCAAAGCAACGAGTCGGTCTTCCATTAATGTCGAAAGTAAAGCTTGAAGTTCCTGTAAGAAGAAGAGTTCTTATACCAACAACAAGAGACACTAAAACAAAAAAAAAACCGAATAATTCTTGGTACGACTTAACAAAATCCGAATGATTTTAAGTACGAGTTAACAAATACCTTTACAATTTCAAGAACGACTTAACAAAAAAATCCTAATGTGTTTAAGTACGACTTAACAATTATCGAATTATTTTTGGTACGAGTTAATTTCACTTTGAACTTTTTTTAACCAAGAACGCAGAATCAACATTTTCGGAAAAATCAAATTTTGAACTTGAATATCTCTGTAATGCATCGTCCGATTTTAAAACGGCTTTCAGTGTTAGATTCAGCTTGAAAAGCTTGACAAAACACGTTTAAGTTTTTGATTTGATCAAAAAATTTAATTTTTCGAAAAATTTGATTCACTTCCGGTTTCGATCGGAAATGACCGATTTACATTTTTAGCCTTATAACAGAGGTAAATTTACAAAATCAAAACCATTGAAAAATTTAAGCCTCTATCTTAAAGCATTTTTGAGAAAAGCCCCGGAGAAAATTACTTTTTTAAAATTTAAAAAAAATGACGTTACGTCAAAACGGAAATGACCTTGTCATTGAAACTCTAACATCTTTTAGGGACACTAACGTGCAACAACCGCTAAAAATTTCATTGAAATCAGTTGAAATCTTTTTGAGTTATGAAGCCAAATAGGAGTCAGAAAAAAAAAGAAAAAGTATAATAATAACTAGAGCCGAGCTCGTTGCAAGCAACGAGAAGGTCTTCCGTTACAGCTTCAAGTCGAGACAATCTGATTAAAATCATATCCTTGATCCCTCCTTGTTTTTCTATTTTCGCTACAAGAGGATCTGAAGAAACCCCTCTTGAGGTCACCCCCTGTTGAACTTTTGTTTATAAATATACATGAGTTATTCTAGCAATCAGAGCAAGTTTTAGAAACGGTAATTTCGGGTTACAAACAAAAATGGAGTTGTACGACGAAATGATGCCACATGTTCGTGAATCTTTCGGTATCAGCAAGTTAGAGATGGAGCATAAGTTGATAAATGACGCCCTTAGGGAATCTAAAGAATGTATTGGCATAACTTCAAAATCATGTAAATGAGGAATGGAACCTACGATTTCATTGGTCAAAGCAAAGTTCACCAGGACGTGACCTCAAGTGGGGTTTCTTCAAATCATCGTTTAGCGACTATAGAAATTTTAATCAGATTGCAAGTCAAGAAAGGATTGTCATTCAGTCTTAATAAAACCACCCCTCTTCTTCTTACACTTGTCAGGGTCTGACAGTTATTGATAGGAGGTCTTCTTCACACTACCTTAACTTCTGACCAATCAGGGCTTTAGAAAATCAATTTGAACTCTTCAAAAGGAGACAGAAAAATTAATTCATGCCTAATTTCTATATATTACTGCAACCTCCAGACTGCATAGTATTGAAGAGTTACACTTCTCATAAAACAGATAAAGGCATGTCTGTGATAAGCTAGGGGTATATATTTAGATTGTATGCAAATATAAAGGTCATAGAAAGGTGACCTCTTATTGATACTTATCCGACCCCGTTGAGTGTAAGGAGAAAAGGGTGGGCTGTCATTAAATTGGATTGTCAATATGATAATAGTAAGTTCAGAAAACGAGGCTCACTTTCAAAGTATTATTTTCCTACCAGACAAACTCTCCTTTTAACTTATTTCACGGTTATATCAGTTTATGATAACTTAAAAAACACATCTCTTATATGTACATGTATTTAATTATTCCAACCAGAAAATCAATAAATACGTTTACATGTATGTACAACTGATGACAGGATTCAAACTACTGGTGTCTTTTACTAATTAACAATTTTTAATTGTCAATGAGTCCATGACTAATTATAATTAGTCATGGACTCATTGACAATTAAAAATTGTTAATTAGTAAAAGACACTGGTATGCCTATATCATAGTGTAATAAACACAAAATCCACTGCGCTGATGCATGGAAAAAAGTGTTATGTTTCATAAACATTTTGATTCCCTATATTCATACTTAAACCTCTACCGCTAAAACATGGAATAGTTTATGTAAAGTGCAGTGTTAAAATTAGAGATTGAAAAGAACACCAATTGTAAATAAACAATAATGCCTTCTCCCATCTGAGGGTGCGCTATTAGTATACGAGACTGAGGTGCTCAGTGGTAGGGATAACTATCCGTATAATGTTTGGCCATACAGGCCTCAGTATTGTTTTTGAAAGGATGAGCATATTTATCTGAAAAATAATTATATCAAGCAAGTAAAATAAATTCACAAATCTTCAAAATCATAATCCGCGGCAGTAGTAGGGGTTGTGATGCATCTCTAACTTCATTTTTTTCAAATAGGATTTTGTTTTAAATATCCCAATTTTTTTTTTTTTGCCTTGAGCGCTCATCTAGAAAGTGTGGGGGGGGGGGGTGGGGGTGTCAATACCCCATAATGTAAATTTCAGAAAATGTTGGCAGGGGTGGGGGCAGAACTCCAACTGTATCAAAAATCCTTTTTGTCACTTTTGTGTGACAGGAAGAGAGACCTCTGGTTTACAATTATTTCTATCATGTCCCATATACATGTTTTAGTTATAATATTTTGGAATTTTTTAAAGATACAATGTCATTTATTTGATAAAAATCATATATTTATGCATACATGTATTAACATGTGACGTGTGAACCTAAAAGTAATCAATTTTGTTCAGTTTTTTACTTGAGTAACAGAAAGGCATAAACCAGCGTTTTGTTCAGAGCACTGTGTACATTGTATATTTAAACCAAACCAAAAGAGATGGTGTGACGTCAAAACAATTTGTTTTTGTTTTTTAAAGGTATATGTGGCGTATTTGGAGTAAAATTTTTTATATGAGTTTGAGTAAAAATATACATCATGCTTATTATAATTAGACGTTTCACAAACTCTAGGCCCATAAAAAATGTTCTGGCTATAGTTATTTGTCTCTAAACTTTGCTACACGTCTGATGAATATTAATGTGATCCGCCATTTATAACGCCACTGCGCATGAGTGCGGGAAAACCTAGCATTGAAAACACGATGGAAGAACAGTTTGTTTACAAATTAGAATCACGTTTTTCATGTCTTAAATTAGATGATTCTTATATCAGATGATACTCGAAGCAGTTTTATTCCGATATCCATTTATGTAAAACGATATAAATTGTTAATTATGTGTAATAAAGATGAAACACGATTTTAGCACCATCGACACGGTAAACGAAGTAAATACCCCTCTTCCTGAGGGATGCATGTACTGAGAGTGTTTATTCTTTCTTAAAAAATTCCTCTAAACGAAAATCCACTTGTGGTTTAAAACTTATAAAGTAAACAACGGAACACATGGAGCACGAACCTGACTATAGCAAAACCCCTACAACTTCATGATGGAAACTTAAGTTTAATTCGGCTTTAATTCCTATTCCATCAATCTACATGGTCTCCGATGACAATCTTCCCTTTGATCCTATCCTTGTCAGTCTGTCTCTTTTTTCTTTCATTGCCAAATCTGTCAAACTTAACGGTATACCTATCTTCTCATCGTCGCCATTGTTGTTGATAGACCGAGATGGATGTCACGTGACCCATTCTAGGCGGGGTTATTCAAATCTTTTGTATTTTTTACCGTGCCGGTGAAAAATAAAAAATACTATTTTGATTTTTTGTATCTTTGTTATGCGATTGACTTATAAAGCGTAATTTGTGTGAAAGTCCTATCTTTAAGTAAAGAAATGATGCAAATAATCAGATCTTATAATTGTTATTCACTAAAAATACGCCACATATACCTTTAAACAAAAGAGTTCTACATAATGTCAACCTCCAGAAAATACGATTTCTCTTACTTTAACATTTACAACAATTAATAAAATCCGTTGAACAACACATATCTATACCATTTAATTGTAACTTTGAGAAGTGCATACATTTTTGGGAGGCAACTGTGTCGCTAGTCTGTAAGTCAAGTGAATTATGTCCTAAATAAGAAACTGTCAACACTGATTTCTATGGCGACCGACTGCATTGAATAACGTATTTAATAACTTCTAAACGTGAGAACAAATATTTATTATTTAACATCTTTGACTTAAAACTTTAAACTTATATTCAACAATTGACCACTACAGTGATAGCTCACTTCCAAGTGTATTTTAATTTACATAACAATTGATTATCTGCATCCATAAATTACCTATGGCTATCTGTGTCCAGGGTTGTGTGCACTTAAGCCGAGGTTTTTAATCGGTCAGTTTACCTTAGGTAAGTTCAGGTGGGGGTGGAGCCTATATTGAAAGAGGTGTGAAACCCCGAGGGAAACACCTCGCTTGTGTATACATGTCTATATACACGGAGTTTTAAAGTCCTCTCAAAAGAGTTTTTCTGTTTATTTAAAAAGAATATCGTATTTATATGTACTTATAAAACAAATTGTTCTTCGTTGAAATGAATATAAACGCATGAAAAACCGCGTGCGACATGTGCAAAATCTTTCGTTTGATTGAACAAGTTTCTGTCGGGATTAACTGAGAATATATCCTGATGTTTTGTGAAATATACAATCACCACACCGTACTCAAATACTAATGCAACTTTGCAACCAATGCTTGTAAATCTTTTCCGATCAGCTGCTAAATTAAAGTGCACAATATTCTACCAGCTGCGCATGGACCAGAGCTGTCTGTACTTGTTTCTCTTCCGGTTTCAGCTCGTGAAATTTCTCAAAGAAATGTGATAACTAACGATATATATCGTGAACGCAATATTTGATTTCATTTAACTATTTATTCTCAATTATTCACAAACATCTTTATTGATAAACGACGTCTTTCATGGATACATGATCGGCACCACATGATTTTGACAGACTATAGGTGATCAGCGCATTTAGTGTGGTACATAACCAAGTACGAGTAAATTTTTAATTCATATCTTTTAATATTTCTTTTGTTTAAAGTGCTAAAAGATAGCGATTTATCGTCACGGTATGCAATCAAATCAAAAGAAAAAAGTTTATTGCACCGTCGTCGCGAGCGCTGGGCATGGTATACACAGGACGAGTAAACAAATGCCAATCATTTTCTAACATCCAAACTGGGGCCTCGATTTAGTTGATTAACAAGGGTTACACTGACCAGGTAAATTTGAAGGCGGTGCTTATTTTCTCGGCCTTAAAGGGACACGAGATTTTCGGTCGCACGGGGTGATTGAATTAACACGCAGACTGGCCGAATAAACACACAGATTGCAAAGTGAAACACATTAGGAAGAACGTTTACAAATAAGAAGTCACCAAAAAAAATTGATTTTCGACATATATAAATTTTCGATTTTTGTTCGCCAACTTTTAAAATTCAGCTCGAGCACTGGGGGGGGGGGGGGGGAGGAGCACAGAGATGACTTTGTTTTTTAACTTCTTAGAACGCTTCGAAAATTAATGATTTTTTTTACTATGTAAACCCTGCTAAAATTTGGTACAACTCTTAAGAAAACTTATTTTACTTTCTACATTATTTAATTTTTGTGTTGGTCGAATATTAATTCTTACACCAGTATATATACATATATCCATGTGCATATATGACTTGTTGGCCAGGCAAAGTTTGAATATTGTCTTAAAAGTGTTAAAGTCTGTAAAAAGTCTAAGCAATACTTAACGGAAATGACCATGAGTAACTACAGTCGATTCATCGTCGGACCCCACAGGTTTTCCATCCGTTACATTGCTTAAAATCAGTGTAACGGATAGAAAACCCGTAGGTTCCGACGATGCAGTATATTAATCTTAAGTTAAACACATATCAATTTTACATATGCCGGTAAATATCTCGGAGTTTTATTATATTTAATCTTTTATTTATACAATCGGCCTTGCATATTTAGAATCGAATTGATAGATTACTTTTATTCAATTAATGAGAGGTTTTTATAAGATTTTTCGCCCTAACGTTTAAATCAACGCTGAATCAACTGAATAAGGGAGATAAATTCATCATTCATCTAAAACCAATATAAATGAAAATAAAATAAACAAATAGTTTTGTGTTCGTACAAAATATCAATAAACATACACGTGTGATAAGGTACATGTAGATGTCCCCTCGTGCGCGATCTTCTCGGCCATGTGCGAGCGTGCGAGGGATGTTTTAAAGGGGTAATCTTTGTGGTTTTTTGTTGTTGATCTAAAACATTATTAGTACAGTTCTTAGAACATTTTATACTTACAAACCCACCATTGATTTATGTCTGACGATGTTTTGGATTAAGAATAATATCGGATTTTATAATTTTCAGAATGACTTCTTAATTTACATTTTAAATAAAACATTAATAACTTAAAATTAAAACAGTTCCTGTATTTGCGGCTATATAAACTCAAAACAAGTACATGAAAGACGCGAATCTGGTGTATTAGATAACCGCTGACCGCTTGGTAGTGCACCCGCGGCCGATCTCCTCGGCCGCGGGCGAGGAATAGGTTACGTAAAGTTACAACACACACAGCTCAGAACCCAGGAAGATTTGAAATGTTTGCAGTATAATAATGACTAAAATCTACCAAATAGAAGTTATTATTTTTTTTTTACTTAACACCCACAATTGATCTATGCTTGATATTACTTCCGATTGAGAATGACATTTCTTTTATTAACAGAACGTTTTCTTAATTGTCACTCTATCATTTAATTCAATTTGAGAAGAATAAACGTCTATGTGTGATCAAAATTAAAACAATTCTTGTTTTCGGCTAAATGAACTCATAAATTGAGAGACGTGACTCCGGTGTATTAGATAACCGCTGACCGCTAGGTAGTCCAGCCGCGACCATGGCGACCGACTTTCTCGGCCGCAAGCGAGGGATAGCTTACGTAATGGTTCACACACACAGCTCTGATTCCAGATATATTTTAAATGCACGCAGCATGATAACTAAAATGTATCACATAGATTTATTTTTTTCCGGTAGTTTGTGTGATTTACTAGAAAAGAAAAAGAATGTTTATATTTTCTGTTTCTCGTTTTTTATGATTGTGCAGAATTTACGAAGATGACTTAAACTCCTCACATAAAAGCATGTATCCTAAAAAAAATATTTTTTTCTTATGAATTAAAGCCTCCTTTTTAAACAGGCATACTGTCTGTCGTAACTTAATGTCAGTTGTACGCACAATGACTTTCGTTAACTTGCCAAATGAACACAGGTACATGTTAAGATGTAAAGCTTTTTACACTCATACTACACAACTCACCAACAAAATAACATTGTAACGACATTTATAGGATCTCAACAAACAACTTTTCCAGCGACAGCTATATCAAAATTCTAGCCGTTTTTTAGTTATTTAGCAAACACTTTCAAGGGCCCTTGGCCCTTAATTTAAGGGGCCAGCCCTTTTTTATTGGTGTCAAATGAAAGTCCTTGACATTTTGCACAACTTTTATTCTACATGTCTTAACAAAATATTTTTTGTTTAAAAGATACAAAGGAAAATATGTCTAAATTTTCGCACTTTTTGGAACCCTGTTTTTTGACCCCCTACCTTTTTCTAAATAAAGAAAGTAATCCAAAAACAAAAACCGATGTGCAAAACTTCAATGTCTCTGTTATTCAAATTCGTTGGATTCCCATTCCCTGCTATCATAGTCTCGGAGCCTTTGTCTGGAAACGAAAGGCCCTAATTTTTTTAAAAAGGGGAATAACTCGTTAACGGAAGAGGATTTTTAAAATTTATGAAATGGTTTAGATAGTGTTTTGTAAAGTCTATAAGCCCTGAAAATTTGAGCAAAAACCGTTCAGAAATGAGCAAGATATGAAGCCTCAAAGTTCGCGTCTAGGAAGAAAAAAAAAAAAGAAAAATAAGAATAATCTTAATCTGCACAATAATATAAAGGTCTTCCGTTGGAAACGGAAGACCTTAATAATATTAAAAAAGAAACCGAAGAATAACAAGAGGGTCTTCCGTTGGAAACGGAAGACCCTAATAATAATAACTAGACACGATCTCGTTGCGAGCAACGATTAGGTCTTCCGTCCGATTTTAAGAAGGTGATTTGACATCATCGACTTTGATTTTCGATAAGAAAACATGATCTGTAAAAAGGAGTGGAGTACTACTGCTTTTCTGCATCGCTTTTTATAAGTTATCTTTTGTTGCTTTTTTAAATACTAGCATTTTTTTCCAATTGAAATAGACACGATTAAACTGTTAACTTCTGACCCCTAAGACCCCTAATTAGGTAATGCATAAGTAAATCATTATATTGTTAGGATATATAAACGTATTATACCTAATTTTGCTTTTATAACCTTCACAAAATATCCCTTAGTATACGGCTACAGATAAAAGACTTTAGGGCCCCCTAGTCCCCTAATTTAAGGGGCCAGCCCCTTTTTCTTGATAGCAAATGAAAGGTCATTTAACTCTAAACACATTTTGTTCAGCAAGTGTTTAGAAAGTCGTTACCGTTTTCAAGATATCGGCAAAGAACGTTTTAGGGGCCGATCCCTTATCTCATTATAGGGCCGAAATTTTGAACATTGCATATTGTTAATTACATCATTTTGAATATCTTTTCTTCTATAGTCCATTTCAAAATATGTTTCCTTTCTGAGATATGGGTGATCAAAATTTTGGATGTTTGTCCCCAAAAATCCCTAATTTGGTAACTCATGATAAAATCGTTATATTGCTTGGATACATAACTGTAAGACAAACATATTTGCTTCTATTACCTTTCACAAAATAACCCTCAGTAAAGGGCTATACAAAAAAAGACTTTAGGGCCCCCTGGTCCCCTAATTTAAGGGGCCAGCACCTTTTTCTTGATATCAAATGAAAGGTCATTTAACTCTAAACACATTTTGTTCAGCAAGTGTTTAGAAATTCGTTACCGTTTTTAAGATATACGGCAAAGAACGTTTTAGGGGCCGACCCCTTATCTCCTTATAGGGGCCGTTTAACGAAATTTTGTAGAACGCATTTTGCTCATTACATCATCTTGAATATCTTTCCTTCTATACTGCATTTCAAAATATTTTTCCTTTCTGAGATATGGGTGATCAAAGTTTTTGTGGCCCCTAAAAACCCCTAATTACGTAACACATGATAAAATCATAACATTGCTTGGATAAATAACTGTGAGATAAACATATTTGGTTCTATAACCTTTCACAAAATATCTCTCAGTAAAGTGCTACAGATAAAAGACTTTAGATCCCTCTGGTCCCCTAATTTAAGGGGCCAGCCCCTTTTTCTTGATATCAATTGAAAGGTCATTTAATTCTAAACACATTTTATTTAACAAGTGTTTAGAAATTCGTAACCGTTCTTGAATATATGGGAAAAAACATTTTGGAGGCTGACCCCTTATTTCCTTATAGGGGCCGTTAACCGAAATTTTGAAGGCTGCATATTGTTAAAGACATCATTTTGAACATCTTTCCTTCTATACTGCATTTCAAAATATTTTTCCTTTCTGAGATATGGGTGATCAAAGTTTTGGACTTTCAGCCCCTAAAAACCCCTAATTACGTAATGTATGATAAAATTATTACATTGCTTGGATAAGTTACTGAATGATAAACATATTTGGTTCTATAACCTTTCACATAATATCTCTCACTAAAGTGCTACAAATAAAAGACTTTGAAACCCTCTGGTCCCCTAATTTTAGGGGCCAGCCCCTTTTTATTGATATCAAATGAAAGCTCTTTAAAATGAAAATCTTTTTTACATAACATGTTATGACAAAATATTTTTTCAAAAAAGAGAATAAGGAAGAAAACCAGAAAAAAATTCAAAAGTTTTTTTGTCTCAATTTTCGGGACCAGGCGAGCTTTAACGCTTTTTGAGCATAACAAATATGAATGCCAAATGACACATCTAAAATCTCTTGTCTACAATCCCTATAAGTTTGAACTCAATATCTTTAACCGTTTAGGAGGAGATCCCTGGACAAGCCGACCCTCTGAAAATTGCTAAAACGTCATTATCTCAAGAACGGAAATGACGTCATCAAAATAAAAAAATATATTAAGTTTTTATCAATATCTTTAAGATCTGAAAGTTTCATGAAAATCGGCCGAGCCATTTCGGAGAAATCCCGTGCACAAATTTTGTAAGAAAAAAATAATGATAATAGGGAAAAAGAAACCGAACGAAAACAATAAGGTCTTCCGTTGGAAAACGGAAGACCTTAAAAAGAAACAATAGAATAACAAGAGGGTCTTCCGTTGTAAACGGAAGATCCTAATAAAAAGAAACAATATAATAACAAGAGGGTCTTCCGTTGGAAACGGAAGACCCTAAAAAGAAACCGAAGAATAACAAGAGGGTCTTCCGTTGTAAACGGAAGACACTAATAATAATAAGAAAAGTGAAAAAGAAACAATAAAATAATAGTGAGGTCTTCCGCCGAAGACGGAATACCCTAAAAATAACGATCATATTATTTGTTAAAATAACATATTCCACAATAATTTTCCTTCTTCATTTTTATGTCTATTGACATGTGCCTTTGGTGTATTTTCGAAATTGATCCTCCCCAAAATGTTCGGTCAGAAGTGAAAGAGGGCGCTTGATTCGATACTGGAAAACGAATATTCGAAACTAGGAAAATGCATATGAAGGGGGTGTTGAAATTACTACCTCCGTAATTCATCCTTCATATTTTCGGAAGTTTGATACCACAGTTTAGAAGGACAAAGAATCGTGATTAAAACAAAAAAAAAAACCCACTTGGACTTCCGACAATAATAGTCGCATGCAAGACGAAACCGCATACTGATTCGTTACCGGTAAAACGACTGCTGTAGTATGAGGTTGTAATGCAACTTAATTTACTTCGAGGTTAGCTACAGGCAATGAAATACTACTTTTAGGTCAACAATGAATACCCAATATATCAAAATAGAAGTAAATAGTTTACAGAACTATAATAATATGCATGTTTACGTGAAGGTTGCACCCACATTTATATGGCTGTAGGTAAGGAGATAAACGTGTAGCGATATACATCCAATGTATGACTGTACATACGGATTCCGGACCCTGACTACAGACGATACACATTAAACAATCGTTCAATACATCTATATGCAGTTTGATTTAGAAGCTGACCAGTTTCATAACTTCTTCGAATTTCTCTAACACGGACTGTCTAATTCCTTCCCAGAATTTTAATTTACGCAAGCGCAATTGAAGTTTTATTCAATTTAATTAGTCAGCCCACGGGCTGTCTAAAAACTCAACAGAATTTTTGTGGTCGGCTTCGGCCGATCACAGTTATGTCCATATGAGGCATCCGGTAAATTTTACTGTTTGCGCACGCATTGCGCCTTGCACTACGTTGTTTACTATGCAATGAAAACCTCATTTAAATTTTTAATAATACGTAGATTACTAAAAACGTTATTGTTATCCGTTTGCCTTGAAAATAAAACATTTTTACAGTTACATACATAATGATTCCAATCATGTTTTGATATGCGTAAAAATATTTATCGGAAGTATAATTCGCCTACTAAAAGTAAAGCTTATTCATGCCTTGGTATTTCGGAAATCAACAAAACGGTGCTTTGTATTATAGCATAATGCATGTAGTGTAATGCTTTTACTATCACATTCACAGAGCTGAGCATTGATATTACATGCCGATCATTCCTTTTAAAAAGGAATACTTGTGGGTTTTTTTAACTCTGAAAAAGTATAAAACAAAAGAAATAATGCCATTATGGCTTTCGCGACATCTTCCTACTTATTTGTATTTTTAACGTAAAATATAGAACTGTAGGAATAAATCACCAAGAATTTACAAAAGATTTCAAAAACCTTAACACTTAGAAATCATTCAAATTGACACATGTCATTGAGGAAAAAACGTCGAAACCCACGGGTTTCTTATCTGTTACATTGCTTTCAACGCAGTGAAACGGATAGAAAACGCGTGGGTTCCGACGATGATGAGGAGAGTGCAAATGTGCATACAAATCATTGATCAATGCATGCATAGACGACACGCACTTCCCATTAGCAATGTTCAGAGATCCCATCACTTCTGACTAATTACTAAATTTTGACAGCACGCAACAATATCAAACTTGCACATAGTCTTCAAAAAATTAGAAAAAATTAAAAAAAAAGAAACGGTTACGTGTTTTGTAGGCGGGTTCGTTTTTTTTAAAAATGCAATTCCTGACATGATTCATGAGTACTTGTATATAACAATGCTTGCTACCCTTTAAAAATTTGATTCGCCATCAAACTTCTTATTGTATGTTTAAAGAATTTTTGAAACGATTACACAAACCGTGTTTGACAAATAGTTTTCCTAAAACATTTTCTTCCTGTCTTTTTCAATACAAGTTTTTTATACAGGCTTTCAATCACAACACGTTTTCATAACAAAAGCAGAACTGAAAGTTTAGTCATTCTAATCGTTTAACACCATATATCTTATATCATATATATTTTCAACTCGCAGCAACAACGGAAAACCTACTCGTGGCTTTGCCACGAGCTCTGCTCTAGCTACTTTACTTTTAACAAGTCTATTTGTTTATTTAAAAAGTTCAAAAACTCTTTTGATCATACAACTTCTTAATTACATTATATTCAATAATTTGTTTTTAAACATAGGAAGCAAGGGAATATAACTCCATTATGAAGAAGCATGGGAAAATAACTGTTACACCCCCGCTCCCATCCCCCGCCCCCGAACGCCTTCCAAATGCTTTCACAATATCTTACTTTGATATACAGCTTCATTCTTTCTCTTTTCTAAATATGTGAAATAACTCATTTTTTTCATTGAAATTTCTGAGCAGAATTAAATAAGCAAATACATGTATACACCCCCGTCCCAGCCATAACCCTTGACTTACATGTAGGTGACATGAAATATTACTAAAGATGACAGCCTAATGTTTTTTTTTTCTCAAAATATGCAGTCAGTGTTTGTTCTGTGTCAATAGACGTTTGTTAAACATTTTATATACATTAACACTAAATGACCATTTTGGCAACACCCTACATTAAGAACCCCTACCCTATACCCTATATGAGTGCCCCGACCAAAATTCAAATCCCTACATTTGGAGACATGAAATTAAAAATTTTGATAAATGACTGCCGTCATAAGAAAAGGGCCTTTATCTTTTGACGTCACAATGCTCAGAAAACGATGTCAAAGTAGCGGCATTGTAAATGCAGTTTTTTTTTATTCTCTTTTTCTATTTTTTTTTCTGCGTCTGTGTTGTGTTTTTTGAATAATTAGATTATGGCCTTGTTTAAATACCGATAATAATAATTGATAAAAAATAATAATATATAATAAAATAATAAAAAAAATAATAATAAATAATAATAAAATAATAATTGACGTTCGTGACGTCGTGTCGTTTTCGACCAGCTACATCAAAGTCGTGTTAACATGTCTTACTAAAATTATCATAAAATGCTTAAAACACACAAGATCTTGGATATCTCTGTGTATTTGTATCCAGAAAGAGTTGACTAATCGGAATTGAGAAAAAAGTGAGTTTGTGAAATTTTGACCTTAAGGGCCTTTTTCTCGTGACGGCAGTCAAATGGGTTTATTTTCTTTCTTTGTATGCAGTCAGCTTTTATTCAGCATCAGCAAAAGTAAAGACTGAAGATGATTTTTAAAAATTAATTGCATGAACACTATATGGCTATTTTGGTCCCACCCTTCGACCTGAACCCCTGACACAACTGGGGCCATGAATTTTACAATTTTAGTAGAGGGCTTCATGGACATCATAACCTTACATTCAGTTTCTCACAGATGTGTGAGAATAGAGATGATTTTTAAACATTATATGCATAAACATTACATGGCCATATTAACCCCCTACGGCCTGAACCCCTGATCAAGGAGCCAAAAATTTCACAATTTAGGTAGAGGAGTTCGTGGACATCAGAACCATGCATTCAGTTTGTAATAAAGACATCTGGGAGTAGAGAAAATATTTTCTAAGATTTAATACATTTTTTTTTTTTTTTTCAACTTTTTTAATTAACCTTTATTACGTTCAAAAATAAATGTAAAATTATATGATACACAAATGTTGATAATCCAATTGCTTCTGCATACATCTTAAATTTTCAAGGATACAGAGTGAGTTTAACAGTACTATGAAACAATTGCATCTACATTGCATATATAATGAACATAAACTAAGGAAAAAAAAAATAACATTCGAACACATTTTTATTGAGAGAGAGAGAGAGAGAGAGAGAGAGAGAGAGAGAGAGAGAGAAAGAGGGGGCATTCTAGAGTGAGTTAATCACAGGGGTCCAATTTTCCCAGTCTGTATTGAACCTATCCATCTCAATTCTTTCCTTTGCACAGAATTTGTGTACTTTGTATAACTGTTTTAAATCATTTATAAGGGCATTTACTGTTAATTGGTTTTTCTGGCATCTACTTCTGTATATGTATTTTTCTATCATGATGAGTACAATATTTAACACTTTTGACTTCACCCCATTTAAATCACCAAAAATAAAAGTTTTCTTATCAAAATCTATTCTAGTGCCTTTAGAGTTGCACACTCTAACAAATTCTGCTAATAAATGCTGTACTTTTGGACATTCCCATAATAAGTGATATATTGTTTCCTCAACATTTTCACAAAAGGTACATTGATTAGTATCAATGTTACCAATTTTATACATAAAACTGTTTGTAGTTAATATATGATGGTTTATTCTGTACTGTAACCATTGAAATTTAGAATCTGAAGTATTAGTAAAAGGTAGCTGAAAGATTGAAATCCATTGTTTTTCTGTAATAACAAAATGTTTACTCCATTTTTCCTTTCCCACTGGTGTTACATTTGTCTGATTTAATAAATCGTACATTGGTTTTGAACCTTTTTTGTTACTACAAATGTTTTAATATTAAATGGTATAAAAGGTTTGAAAACTTCATTTCTAATGAAGTTGTATTTTCTTACATCTGAGAGTACAGCTTGTCTTACTCCCATATATGTTAAATAATTCATTTGAATATTAAATTTTCTTTTTAACATTTCAAAATCTAAAAAGTTGCTATTTTCATCGAACAAGTCAACTATATATCTTACTCCTTTTACATACCAAGATTTATAAAAAAAAGGACTGATTTCCTATCTTAAATTTATTATTGTTCCACAATGGCTGGCAACAATAATCCTGCCAAGATTTTACATTTGACTTATCTTGGATTTCTTTAAAAACTAAAATAACTTCCTTCCAAAAATCATTTCTTAAAAATTCATGCATTTGCAGAATATAATCTGAACCTGTATTTAATAGTTTTTCTATATTAATAGTATTCTCCAGCAATGTTTTCCATTTTGAATTATTATCCTTAATTAATCTCCTAATCCAAGTAGACTTCAATCCTTTAATATAGGAATTTATATCAACCATCCTTAACCCACCATGTTCATACCTTTGAGTAAATACTTGTCTTTTAATTTTATCACATTTTGAATTCCAAACAAAATTGAATAGAATATTGTTTAATTCTTTTAATACATTACTCTTTGGGTTTGGTAAGGCTATAAATAAATGGTTCAATTGAGAAATTAAAAGAGACTTAACCAGTGTTATCCTTCCAATTGGAGTCAATTGTCGTTTGCTCCATTGTTCTATAATATATTTTATCTTAACAAGTTTCTTGTTATAATTAAGTTTTATAATTTTATCTAAATCTACATCATAATATATGCCCAAAAGTTTGAATTGAGTTGTCCATTGAAAATTCATTTCTGAACAAATTTTTTCTTCAGAATATTTCTTACTCCCTATCCACACAATCTGAGTTTTTTCTTGGTTTATTTTAAGACCAGATAATTTATAATAGTCATCTATTTCTTTCATGGTTGCCCTTAATGATTTTTCCGATCCATCAAGGATTATCGATGTATCATCTGCATATTGTGATATTAAATATTGGGTGTTATTAACTTTGATTCCTGTTATATTTTTATTATTTTTAATTTAATTGACAATATTTCAGCACATAATAAGAAAATATAAGGTGATATTGGATCACCTTGTCTACAGCCCCGTCCAAGCTTAAAAAAGTTTGATAAAATGCCTGCCTGGGACACACAGGACACAGCATTACATTGAAAAGTTTTAATCCAGTTACAGATAAATGGGCCAAAATTAAAATAATTGAGTGTATTTTGTATAAATTCCCAAGCTACAGAATCAAAAGCTTTCTCAAAATCTATCATAACTAATACCCCTGGAATATAATTATTTTCTGTATAATTCATCAGATCATAGATCAGTCTATTATTTTCCCCTATATATCTTCCAGAGATGAAACCAGTTTGATCATTACTAATTATTTTGTTTAGAACAGTTTTTATCCTGCTTGCTATACATCCTGACCCGATTTTGTATATAACATTGAGCAATGAGATAGGTCTCCAATTACCAAGGGAGAATTTGCTCTTTCCCTCCTTGGGTATACAAGTTATAATTCCTTGTTTCTGAGTAGATGATAGCTCTCCTACCTTATATCCATAATTTAAAGATCTAACAACAAAGGAGCCTATTTTATTCCAAAACATTTTTAAAAACTCAACTGTAAACCCATCACTGCCTGGACTTTTATTGCTTGACATACTTTTTAATACCAAAGAAGCTTCCTTGTGTGTTATATATCCTTCAATTGATTTTCTCTCATTGTCTGATAATTTAGGAACAGAATACTCTTTTAAAATGTCACTTAGTGAAATATCTGTATTTTCTGCTATCATCAAATTATTTGCATATAATTTTTCAATAAAATTTTTCCAGTTCATTTAAAATTTCCTCTTGTTTAACTATTTCAATCTGTTTATTATTTTCTGATAGTATTATCTTTGGAATAATTTTACTAGTAAAGTGACGATTTTCCAAATTTAGAAAATAATTGGTTGGTTTTTCTCCCTCATTTATCCATTTAGAGCGTGATCGCACCAAACTACCCATGACCTTATAGTTTCTTATATTTTCTAATTCCTTTTTCTTTTCATTTATTTTATCTATATGTTTTTCATACTCCTTTTCTAATTCTAAAAGCTCTTCTTGTAACACCTTTTCCTTTTTTGTCCTTTGCTTTTTTAAGTAACTTGCATATGAGATAGTTTTAGATCTAATTTCCATCAAAAGTGTCTCTAGAAAAAGCTGGTCATTAATTGTAAAATGGAGTTCAGAATCTGAAATATCTAGAATAGACTCTTTTTTGTACACTGGAACTGCATATTGCATTTTAATTTGATTAATATGACAATTAATACTTTGAACATATTCTAAATCTTTTAAAAGGGAGTTGTTAAATTTCCACAGGCCACTGCCATGTTTAAAATCATTAAACTTTAAAGAGATAAATACAGGAGAATGATCTGATCTATAGCTTATCATGATGTCACTATTTTTTACTTCTTTTATAAGTGAAGCTGAAATAAGAAAAAAGTCTAGACGTGCTTGTTTCAGAGGTGTTGGTTTTCTCCAAGTATACCTCTTGTCATTTGGATGAAATTCTCTATATATATCTACTAAATTGTAAGAAATCATATGCTCTAAGACTATTTCCCTCGCTTTCGGATTATTAACATGTAAATAATTATAATAATCTTTACTTGTATCTAATACTAAATTAAAATCTCCAACAATGATCATCTCATCATTTTGAAGTTTGTTGACAATATTGCTCAAATTTTGGTAAAATTGCGGAGTATCCTCATTCGGTCCATACAAACATAATAAACTTAACCTTCTATTCTCTATTGAAATACTTAATGCTAATAAATTCCCTGTATTCTCTACCTTGATTTGCTCGTGTATTTTAAAATCAAAATTGTTATTAAAGAAAATAGCAATTCCTCTTGACTTTGAAGAAAACGAATTAAAACACGCCTCATTACCCCATTCGTTTCTGTTATCTTGTTCCACCTCTTCAGTAAAATGTGTGTCTATTAAGCATAAGATATTAAATTTTTGTTGTCTATAGTATTGAAAAATATCTTTTCTTTTCTTAGAATCATTTAATCCTTGACAATTAACTGATATGATTTTAATTGCAGCCATTATTAATTACAGGTATATTGATATATTTCATTAAGAGCTGTAAACACAGACTGGGCAAATCACCGACCCGTACTAGGCGTATGTTTTCCATGATAAGTCTCATTTTAGTGAGAGGAAAAGAAAAAGAAAGATAGAAAGAGAGAAAAGGGAAAAGATTAATTTGTTTCTGAGGATATGCATGCATATTCTATATAAATTTTGGTATTATTTAGCCGAAAAAGAGAACACGACATTTAGCGAAATACCTCGACAAATCAGCGACACTACACCGGATATTATACACAGAAGGGAAATACAGAATATCAAGTTGACAACAACAGACAGAATAATTCCGGCGTACTTAAGTAGCACACAAAAAATAATAAATAAATAAATATTATAATAATAATTAATAAATAAATAAGAATGACAATAAAATTGCCGAGCTGTATGCGGAAAACTTCAGAAAGTTCGAGCATTGTAAAGGAAAAGCACACCGCTTTTTTAAAAAAGGGAAATACAGAATGTAAGTTGACAACAATAGACAAATTATTTCCGGCTTACATAGGTAGCACAAACATAGATAGATAAATAAATAAATAAATAAATAAATAAATAAATAAATTTAAAGTAACAAAGAAAAAAATCTTAATTTTAGCGATATTAGGTAATCATTATTTCATTGTACAGGCTAGATTGTAATTAAACAATGCGAAATTAGAAGTTCACCCATCCAGATTATTAGCTACCTCACACAAGTGTTCCTCCATGATTCGCCAACGGTCCGGACCAAGGTGTCTGGGGCCACACCAGCGCGTAATGACCGCTCCCACATTGTTTATTTGATTTGTTTTCATGTACTGGAGAAGGCGTCGGCCGGCACCGTGCTCTCCGTCATCCCAGAAACTTTCATGAATTTTCCCCGCGGAATCTACAAATCTGTAGATCAGAATACGGTGATCTGCCGCCGCAGAATAAGGATCGACACACACCTTTCTGTATAGGTCCTGGACCTCTTCCACCGAGCTAACTTTTACACCTGTTGCAAAAATTTCGGAACCCTTTAGTTTAGTAGGCTGCGTAGAGTGTGTTGGTAGTTGTAGGGCATCGATCGCGTCTGGTGTTATCTGCAAGGCATCCGCCGTTTCAATCTTTGGAACAGGATCTTGGTAATATTCACCATTTGGGAGTATCAACCGCCCTCGTTCCACCTTTGACTTAATCTTTTGCTCCCGAAGAGAATCTGAAATGGCATATAACCTTTTGCGCTCTTCAAGTACTACTGGTGGGTCTTGCGATGTTATGAAGAATGGAAATTTAACCCTTTGAAGTTTCTTAGCTTTCTGAGCTTTTAGAATCTCGTCTTTCTTGCTCCTGTCTACCAATTTTGCGGTTATTGACACTGGTCTAGAGTTCATCGTGCCCTTTACACTGTTCCTGTGAATACGAACAAACGAGACTTGCACCCCTAAAACTTCATGAATTAGCTGAGGAATGCTTTCTGATAAGTTCTCGCCGGGGTTGTACGCAAAATTATGAATCAAAATGTTATCTCGCATTGAACGAGAACGTAAATCTGTTACTTCATGTTCGAGGTGGACCATCTTTCGATCCATCTTAATTATCATCGCACGTAATAAATCGACTTCACCTCGAAGTTGCGCATTTTCAGAACGAATACAGTGAATCTCATCGTAATTGCATTCCGATTGTTCGGACACATACTTCAGTGATTTAACTACCCCCGAATCCTCATCTTCGATAATAGATTTTATTTTGGCAACATCGTCAACCAAAGAATCATATGTAAAGAGTTTGTGCTTTAAATTGTTTATCGAGGTCTGTAACTCCTGAATACTTTTGTTTACATCTTTGTTTACCTGGCTCGACGAACTCAGTGAACACTGCTCGGACTTTCTAGTGACCCTTTGTTGTTGTTGATTTATTGACATTTTCACGAATAAACGTCTTTTCGATATTCAAAAACTGTCAGAAAATATAACCAAATATGTTCATAACTTACGACTCAGAATTCTGTAAAATCCCAATAAACTGCCACTGATAAATATCACTTTTTCGGCTAAAACTTTGCCGGTCAAATTTACGTGGCCATTCCTCAGGTAGGTCACGTGGCATCAGATTTAATACATTTTTACTATATGGCCGTATTGGCCCAACCCTACGACCTGAACCCCTGACCCAGGGGCCATGAATTTCACAAATGTGGTAGAGGGCTTCATGGACTTCATAACCATGCATTCAGATTTCTCCTCACATGTGTGGGAGTAGAGAAAAAGATTTTTGAAAATTTGGCGTTTTTGCATTTTTGCCCCCGCCGTGCCGCCCCGGGGGTTGTAAAGCCATGAATTTCACAGAAGATATTTTTCTTACCATAGAGATGATTGACACTAAATGGTTACAGTTGGCCTTGTAGTTTTCAAGAAGAAGTTAAAAATGTAAAATTGTAAACCCACGACACACGACGCTCGACGCACGGCGACGGACGAAGATCAATTGCAATAGGTCACCTGAGAGTAAAAATTTTGGAATGTTTGTTGTCGTATTAATTTTTTTTCATTTGAGTTGATAAACTGGATTATAGGTAATGTTGTCTTGTTTTGGTGTCAAAACAGTTGATTACTGAATTCGTTTTATTCAATGACAAAATACTCATTTGTATTGTCATGGTAAAACACCAGTGCATATTTAGTGAGCATGTGCATATACGTGTAACACAGGCGCCGTTGTGAGCATGGAAAGGGATGGGGTGGGGGAATCTGGCTAAGTTGTGAATTCCCCGAAAGAACTCGTAGTCTTCTATTACACCCACGAAGTCCTTTAATACACAGCAAATGTTTTGGACAGCGCTTGAAAATGGAATTCTTTTATATCGATTTAGTTTCATTCCCTTCCGTATAAGAAATAATTACTTATTCATGATATAATAGGAGAGAGAGAGAGAGAGAGAGAGAGAGAGAGAGAGAGAATATCAGTTTAACCTCGTATCATTGTATAAATTCAAAGTTAAGTGTGTATTGTATGCACGTGCATTGTATGTGTGAACTGTTACGCGTGGAATAGATTACTTTTCTTTTTTTTCTTTCCTCCCAATGGAGATTATCACAACATATTTACACGTGTACAAGGATACAAACTTATATGCAATTATAAGGGAACAGAGATAATGTAGGTCTATAGATCTACTTAATTAACGAAAGGTGTGCAGGCTGGTACTCACTACCAGATTATATCGTAATATTGATATTTATAATACACTGTATTCGTGTGACATATATGTGTCAGGACAGGCTGTTACACATGACATTCTATAATACCGTGCTGTTGCATCCCTAATTAAGGGAAAATTAAGAAGGTGCAAACTACACGAAAAATTTGTAAATGAAAGGCCTTGGAGTGACATTGCGCCTAAAAAAAACAGAAACAGGTCGTTATTACGGAGTCCACATAGTTCAGCAGATAAATTGATGTCGAAATTTTTTATAACAGTTTGCCACAAAGCTTCTCTAAATAAACAAGCATTCTGAGAGTATTGCATAAGCAATACACGTCCCCTACCGGTTTGTATTATTCTATTAAAGCTTCCAAGCACACAACTATTTCAGAACTATTGTAAAGGAGATGTCATGCTTTAATCAGAGATAAAAGAACAGAGGAAATTAAAACTATATAGTTGATATAGAAGTTTAATACAAAGTGGGTAAAATAATACTCTTTATATTATCTCATGTAATTTCGCCAAGTCCATTAAGTATTCGCTGGTAAAAAACTGTGAAAACAATGCACTGTTATGCACAATATTATTTCTTACCGTCTTCTGTACCCTGAATCAAACCAAACAGTTAAACAGCCCAAACCGACAACGAACCCGATTGTAATCTATACTTATAAATTAAGGCATTTTGCCAATAAACTTCGAAATGCCTGCATCCGAGTAACTGCTCATACCTTTGGCATTTCAACATGTGTGAGTTGATGTCCGTAAGCTATAATTGAATTTTACATGATAAGTAATTATTATAAGATAAATTAAAAACCTACTTTCATTTTCGATAAACCAGCCCGAAATAGCAAATATGTGAGTAAGGTGGTGGACACGCTTTGGCGGATCCAAGTCAGTGGGAGTTTGCATCAAAACATATACTTACAATGAAATAATATTGAATGATTATGTAAAGAGTGATTATATATCCTGGGAACCTATTTCGGGTACACCTAAGAATTGAGATTTGACAAATGTTGAATAAATAAAATGAGCCAATTCGTTTCTTGAATGTGCGATTTTTGTTTTGATGAATAGCGCTTTCCAGAACGGGGTAACCAAGAACGCGGTTTGACTAATTAACGTCATGTTGGAGAATGTAGGATGAGTCACAATGCTTTGTGGGCAGATCGGACATCTGGTTAATACAAAAAAATTAATAAATAAAATGGGCCAATTGACGCGATTTTATTTTAGATGGAAAGAACTTTACAGAACGGGATGCCAAAAATGGGGTTGACTAATTAACACTGGCGAAAAGTGCATACACGTTTTTAAATAACATATACATTTTTATACCACGACAGATTGGTAGTAAACCTTATAAATTAATTTGTTGACAGTGTTTTATCTAAATTTCTTATTTTGGGCAAAAATAAGTGAAATTTGACAATAAAGAACAAAGTTATAAAAAGAGATACCACGCACTACTATGATACACCCACACTCTGGTTTGAAATAAGATAATAGTCTTTTTTCCATTCATCTGCAACAAAAAGAATTAAGGCTATGTACATGTTTATGTGTATATACTCCATTTCAGCTTAGATTTTCATCCCTGTCCTCTCCTCTAAATTTTCAGCCACGCAGTTGCTTTTTTATTTCAATTTTATAGAATATTTTAAGAAAAGCAATTAAGAAAATGTTTGGACACGATACATAGAAAAATGAACAAAAAAACCTGGTTCAATATATTAAGCATTGTATTACAATGCAATGCAATGCAATGCAATGCAATGCAATGCAATGCAATGCAATACAATACAATACAATACAATATGTGAATTATTGTTAATCTCCGCGCTTGCGCGGGATATCATCTAGTAATACAAAAAAAAAAAACCCTACCGATTAAATTAACAACACAATGTTTGACACTATTTTACAGAATTTATTTGCTTGTTAAAAATGATAAAAGGAATGGTACAAGTAACGCATTATATTATTACTAACTACACACTGGCCTCGTTTATTCAATACACACCGAACCCGATAACGAACCCGAACATTAAAAATTGGAATATGAAAATTAATTTTCTCGAAAATATGTCAACCAGACGCTATAAAAGTGTTAACTTGATCTGTAGTGTGACATTATAAAGCTGTTCAGTAAGTTTCATATTATTCCTCAAATGCATACAGAAAAAAAGTGTGGAAAACTAAAGTGGGACAGACGGACGGACGGACAGACGGACGCAGAGGAAAGCTATAGTAACCTCCGGTGAAACCGATGGGGACTTATAAGTCCCATCACCAGAAGTAGAAACATGTTCAAAAACATTTGCGAACGTTTTTTGACATAAGCTGCAAATGTGTGGTGGAAGTCAAGGAGAGACCAAGGTTTAACACAATAAATCTAAAAAGAGTAACTTCGTGAATGTCGATAAGAATTTTCCATATCAGGTCTGGTTTACTGTTTTCCAGTTATATGTTTAAATTGGGTAAAGTCATTCGGGGTTTTTTCAGTACCCTCTGTGCAAATTTCAGTGTCACTCAGAGTTTCCTCAATACCCTCAGTGCAAACCTCAGGATCACTTGGGTTTTTCTCAGTGTCACTCAGGGTTTCCTCAGGGGTTTTTTAATAGTCTCAGGGTTTTTTTTATTACAATAGTGATAATTAAATTCTATTATTTTAAATGTCCTATTAATTTATTAATTAGTGAAAATTACATAGATCGGCATCTATTTTAAATCAGCAATGTAATTGTAAATTCTGATTTTCTTAAACATATATTATTGTTACTACAAGTATTAATTTTATATTTTATTTACGACACATTCATTCATTTACATGTACAATGTATGCCTTCATTATAAGGTCAACCATCATGGAATACATTTATGAACATATCAACGCAGTCTATTGTCATATCAGTATAATGACATCACCATCCAATTCCGACAAGGAAAAGTATTTGATTTTGACAATTCCAGTTAAAGCTTAATCAGTTTTTCGAACTAGCGTTACATATAATGTTATAATAGTAAACAAGTCTGGTAACAGGCTGTATAAAATACATGAAATTGTTCGTAAGCGTCCGTACCGGCGGGGGAGGGGGGGGGGGTAGCCGCCCCTATCCCCTTTCCCTCGTGTTTGTGCAAATATAGCTAAACTTATTATGAATCAAATATGTAAGTGTTTTATTTTTAACAAAAAAAAAAAAAACAAAACAGTTACATTCTAAACATACTTCAACATTTTACAATACACCACGGTTAATCCCCCACCACCTAGATCTTTAAAACACCTTTTTTTTTAAATTCAGAAGTCAGTTTGAATACCCCGCACAATTTTTCAATGTTATCATTCGGGTACTGTGTTTGTTGCAATGTTAAAGCTGAACACCGCTCGTAAATAGGCACCGTCACACAGATACCTGGTATATAAACCCTTCGATTTCGTTACACCCGATTGCACACCTGAACCTCGTGGCCGACATGTAGTATTCCTTTCGTGGTCTTTAGATTTAATGCATTTTTTTTCTTATCTTATGTGCATTTTCTGTTTGTAAATAATGCATTGACCAATTTATTTGATGTTAGTAATCTCCTGGCTTGAAAAAGGTGCGTAAAATTTGATAATTTCATCGCGACCGAGTAACACGGCGAGGCAAAATGTACGTCCACACAGGTGAGACCTCTACAGCGAAGTACTTTGAACTGTTTAGAGGTCTGCCCCTTATATAAGGGTTGTAGGAACAGCAGTGGTTCAAGAGAAATATGGCGGACAGTGCCTATTTACGAGCGGTGTTCAGCTTTAAATACCTCATGGTTTTTTCAGACTAGTATGTAACAGGTGTTAACCTGTTAAGCTGGAGGTGGCCTTTATAAAGGAATAATATTGGATTTTCTGTATACCTTCAATGGACATCTTCTAAACCATGTTGTATAAATTGTTAATTGAGGATATCTTGGGACAGAGGATAAAACAAGGTAGGTAATAAATGACAGTAATTAACATTTTTTGAAAACATTAATGAAATTCTGTAATGTTTTAATCATATGATGCGGCAAAACTATTTTATTTTCTAGAGGTCTCTTCCTACTTCTCGTCGTGTTTGGTTCCAATGTTTCTCTATAATAAGCACTGCTGTGTAGGCTATACCAATCGCTACCAGAATCGAAGTAGCAATCATCAGCAAAATGAACAATTTATTGCTCGTGTTTGCGGTAGGTGTGGCTTTTGATGCACCGTCTGTTGCACTGGAAGCATTGGGTACACCCTGGTTGGTATTACCTAAAAGTAATCTGATGTTGATGATATAATGTAATACTATCCTATAGTTTCTCGATATCTGCATACATTTTCATGGATTTAGAGAAAATCACTGATTTGAGAATTCCTTTTGAGACCCATGATCCTATTTATACAATATATTACTTGTATAAGATATTGAACTTCAATTAGTTTTGTGGATCAACTCAACAAACGAAAATTTGTTCACGCATGTAACGAATATTGATTAAAACTCAGTGCTTTCGATAAATGTAAAACTTTATCAAATCATCAAAATGCAATACAATGAATAAACTGCATGTGAACATACATATACGTGGTATACATCAATATTGTATAACCTAAAAAAACATTATGTTTCAAAATTTAAAGATTGCTAAGCAAAAATGCGCGAATGAGTGTGAAATACAGCGTTTCTAATGAAAAACCCCTGTGGGGAAAGTGTTTGATAATTTTAGAAGACGTGAGTTGTTACGTAAACTGCAATAGTATGACCAAAAGGCGAATCAAAGGTTTATCTCCGATTCTGCTTTATTCGCACTGCTCTATACTTTATTGAAATACAAGATCTTCTCGTTTTATGCAACCACGGCCAGATGGGAGGGGATCGTACTTATTGACCCTGTTATGCGACGATAAGTATATACTAAAGTCTGTCCTAAGATATTTATGCATCACATTCGGGTGATTTTTAATAAAAATACACATACCTGTGAAAGAAGTGCAATTAAACTAGATGAAATATAAAATAATCAAGATAATTTCATTCACACAATATCATTTTTTACTCGGAAATATTCACAGTAACGAAAGTTGATTTCTTACGGATATTTATTATAGGGAATCTTTACATCTTTTCTCCATTCGAAAGTCATTCGGAATACCTCGCACAATTTTTCAACGTTATCATCCGGTTCTGTTGCAATACAAAATTCCCGTAGACATCACATTTTTTTACCCGTGTATTGAAATCTTACAAGCTAGAGGAGGCGTTTCAAAGGAGAACTGTTGGAATTTTTTTTAATACTAGACAATCAAAACAATAACGATGCATACGACATACAGTCAATGTTACCTCTAAAGTTCACCTCAGTACACTCTCAATAAAAAAATAACCGAGTGACGTCACAAAGGTTTGCACATTGATCCGATAGATATTTTCGGCGTCAGTAAATTTTGACCCACAATTCATAGTACCAATGGTTTCCAAATCCTCACGTTCTCGCGAGAATCAAAGTAAAACTGTTGAGAAGCATATAAGATGTGTAATTTTAAGAACATCATGCTTGTTAAGTACTTCGCTTACTTTTATTTCTCAGGGAAGTTTTAAAGAGTCAGACGACACTTAAACGTGAACTTTGACGTAACAATAAGGGGAAATTACTCTTACTGAAGTTATTGTAAATCTGCTGAAATTACCAAAATCCTCTCAAAATCTTGCAAAGCTAAAGAATGAGGACATTTCTTCAAATATAGGAAATAGTTGTAACTTGCACTCAATTGGATGAATGCTCACATTTATTTTATTAACTAACAATCTAATTAAAATTAGACGTTCTGAATCCGCTACCGCTTCTCAAACATCTAACAACATTACATGCAGGGTCACGTCAGTGTTACCTTTCAAATATGAATAAACATTTCAGAATTATCCAATCAGATTCGTGTTTCTAAAATCAACTCGGTTGAAGTTTCAAATTGGCGTCCGAAGAGGTGCTTCAGATATTCAATGTTAAAAAAGCTTAAAAAAGAACAAGAATAGATATTGGGGTGCATTTTGGACGACATTTCTGAAGCATTTCCTACAAACGCCCGCGTTACACCCTTCGAGATCGAGATCCGATCTTTCGGTTACTTTCCGTATACAATCTATATCCTTTCTGTGTTCAGTTTTTAGTTTATTTTGATAGAACTTGTGAATGACATCAGTCCCATCAGCTGTCTTTTCGTATTGGACAAACGAAAATCCACATATAATGCAGGCATCTCCTAAAACACAAGTTTTCCTCGTTGTCATGGGCTGTGCCATTTTTGTTTTTCTTTCACTTTGAACACCTCGGTCATCTACGTATCTCGATAAAAATCTGTGCCCTCAGCCAAAGATTTGGAGTCGTGATTTCATTGGCTAACTGAAATGTCACACTGACGTGATCCTGCATGGGATGCTGTTAGATGTTTGAGAAGCGGTAGCGGATTCAGAACGTCTAATTTTAATTAGATTGTTCACTATAAGTACTGTAATTTCCAGGAACGTACACGTAGCATCGGTTTTTTAAAAGGGTGGTGAGGGGGGGGGGGGGGTGGATGACAACCTCATCCATAAAATCTTTTACAAGCAAAAAGAAAAAAAAGATAATTCTCAAAATTCTGAAAATTCTAATCCTTCGGCTCTTTAGCAGTTCAATGGTTTCTTTATTTTCACTTCCATTTATTACATGATCCCAATCCCAAGTGTGTGTGGGGGGGGGGGGGGGCAACATGTTTCTTTAATATGATAAGCAAATATTTTTAAGCGTAAATTAAAAAAAAAATAAATAATAAGAAAAAATGTCGACTGCAAAAAAGGGGATGAACTGACGTTACAATCACTTTAAAAGAGGAGATACAGTGCAATGAACATTTATATTACATGTAAACTCTGTATTATTCAACAACATTGTATCTGAAATTAAATTGTTCTACTTATAAATAAATAAATAACAAATCTTATAACATATAAAATCTTATTAACTATGGATAATGGAAATTTACTGAAAAATAGGTATGTTTTATTTTATTTTGCAATCAAATTTTATTACGTTGTTTATTTTATTTTTATTGATTTTCATAATTCATTGTTTGATCACATGCTGCGCTCGCCCCAACGGTCACACCGTAAAACATATTAAACTGAACAGCAATACAAATTTGAAATTATTTCACAAAACATGATTTTTTGATATGGATAAGATAATGATAGAACTCAATGGGATTTTATCAAGATAACAAATGATATTATTCCTATCATTTATTTAACTGTAGCATACTTATGAATATTGAAAAAATAGCACACAGTTCCACAATAATCTATATATTTAAAAAAAACCATCAAACTTTAATAAAACGAATGTTTAAAATATCCTTATAATCATAGTAACAAGACATCAATGAGATGGTGATCATCTCAAAGGGCCCAGCTGAAATAATGGAAAATAGGATGAAAAATATGTTGGAGGAATTTTGCTTTGATCTTTACTTATAACTTAAAAACTTTCAAGTTGGCATAGAGATTTTAATTGAATCGCATTACCCTTAACTACATGATATTTTTGTTCAAACTGATTAAGCAAATGGGAAATAATTTGTGGTCTTAAAGTGGGTTATAAAAAGATCTGCTATGACATTCACATTTGACCTTGAGACTTGGTTCAAGGTTAATGCACACCCTTTACCCAAAAGCTCTGTCTGTGTAAAGTATGAGCCAACTAGGGCTAAGTTGAGAGTATATATGGTCTGTAAAAAGGGATTTTTGTGTGTGTGTGTGTGTGTGTGTGTGTTCTGTCTAACCTTGCCCCTTGACCTACAAACATCAATCAAGGGCACTTTGACCCATTGACAAAAGGCACTCTGTGGGTGAAATATGAGCCATATTAGACCCAGAAAGGAGAAGATATGCTCTGGACAAGATATTTTCATAAACATCTGCTACGACCTTAATCTTAGACCTAGAAACCTGGCTCAAGGTCACTGCACACCCTTTACCTAAAATCACTCTGTTGTTGAGGCATGAGCCAGGTTGGGCCAAGGGGAGTGACAAGAAATCTCGGACGGAAAGACGGATGGAAGGACGGGCAGACTGATCACTTTAGGCCGTCCGTAGAGCGGGTCCCTTATAATGTATATGGTTTGCATAGTTTATGAAGTGTTATCCCCATCAGGTCAACTTCAGCATTTATATGTACCTTTATCCCTAGGAACCAATAAAACAGAATAAATATATTTGCCTGTTTCGCATCCATCCACAAAGTTACAATGTGTTTTGTTGCAACGACAACTTTGATTGCATGTTGCTCCATAATATGGATACAGACACTTCCTGCTGCAATTTACCGCGAAGAAACCAGGTGGACAATCTGACATGTAATGAAAATATTCAAAGCAAACAATCATGAGATTTTCGTAAACCATGCGCATATAATTATCAGCAAGTGTGTTGATGAAAAAAAATAAAACTAGGAATATTAATTGTATTTATATCTAGTTTTATGTTTCTAAAGATTCAGAGTCTCCTTACATTTTTACATTTGTACAGTCGCAAATTTTAAATCATTTCTTGATTAGTATTTTTTCTAGAAGCACATTAAGATTTTGGAAATTGCTTTTTAATTTCTAAGATAAACAAACTGTTATATACAAGGAATTACCCATATGGGTCAAACACTATACATGAATAAGATAATTTTTTTTATTATTTCCAGTTCCTGAAAGTCAGGGTGTCTCCAATGGGGCATAAATTATATATAATGTGATGCACAATGACACAAAGAGCAATAATAAATACATTTTAGGGATAAGAATCTCACAAGTTATCAAAATATTCCATCATTTCCTATTTCAGAGGGGGAATGGTTTAAAGACAACTCCTGGGGGTCATGTCCTTTACACCATTTGATGAATCATGACATTAGAAACAAGAATATACGAGGGTGAATAAAAAAAATACGAAGACTTTTGCCATAGCGATGTTTCTTAACGTCATATTGATATTAAAGAGACAGTACGGCGCATCTTATTAAAAAACCGACTTAAAAAAATTTTCCGATCGGGTTCGGTATTTTTGTACTACTCATAAATGTATAAACTTTCAGAAAATTACAAATTCCTCCGTGAAATAAATCTAATTGTTTCATTAAAATTAATAATTAGGTATAACCTATACATATATACATCTCCACATGTAACGGGGTTCCACTTTCTATACCATTACGCATGCGTATTTACTATAAACAAACCAGCATGGCGAGTAAGAGACCGGGTAGGCCTGCTTACTTGACTGAATTGGCAAAGAAAATAAGGTAATAATTGTTCGAAGTTTTTGAAATAACCACAGTTATTATTTTGTAAGCATGTATTTTGCGTGTTTATCATAGGAGTTGCTACAACCTAAATTCATTTTTGTAAGTGAGGCTCCTTGAGGGATAATTTGACATATTTATGTCTGTTAATTTTAAAATGAATTGAAATTGGTAAGCCATTAATAAATTATCGAGAAAGTGATGATGTGTTCCGTTTAGAGGGTCCCTTTTACCTCGTATACCACGATGATCGTAGTCGGGCGAAGATATTGTAGTTTTCAGCTCGTGTCAATTACTGTCAATCAAAATCCACGTGGTACAAATAAACGATATAAGATTATTCAGGTTTGTACGACCCTTAAATTTCCGGAAGCTAATAATTACATTAATTAGGTATGTAAAAGAGATTTTTATGTACTTCAACTGTCACAATCAACGTTATTTCATATTTCCTAACAATACAATGGATAAATCTGAAGTTATTCACACATGTGTTTTCAGCTGTACTGTCGCTTTAAATTTAGTAGACATGATATTGCAATATTTTCAAACAATTTTAAAATCCAATACGTAAATATTTTTTTTATTTCTTAGAATTATTTAGAATCTAATCCTGCAGAAATGAGGTCAGGGCGCAAGGTCAAACGTTTTTTGTCAACAATAAACCATTTTATTTTTTAAGTAATATCTCTACAAATAGGGCTTAAAACCAATTAATATTGAAACTTAGAATTAAGAACTTTCATGATATTTTATCTATTAAATAACGACGGGATATATTGTTTTGTTGAACAGATATCGGTAACTACGCGGGTATGATAAGGCAACTGTCAGCGATCGATCGAGTAAAAATTCCTCTGATCGATATGACGTCACAATAAGCAGCATAATGTCATATTTTACTCAAAAAACCTGTCAATTATAGCTTTATCTCTGGTCCAGATTATGAAATCTACAGTCGTAAAATGTCACTAGAAGCTCTTATAACAGGATATATCTTCGATTTCTCTGTATTACGTATCGTTAACATTGATGACGTCACAAGCATGTTTAATAGAGAAGATCAATGTCGGGAGACAAATCATCGGAATGCAGTGTAAACAATGCAGAAATAAGACTTATTTAATACAGATACCCAAGATTTAGATGAGTGTTAGTTAAGATACAACCAGGATAATAAAGGCATGGATATTTTGTTTTACCAGCTCGTGTTATAAGGTAAACAGATAGACATTTATGTGGCTTGACCGGCCTTTTCTCTGTCAGTGTGTACAAAATAGACAAAAGTGAAGCACTACCCCGAATATTATGAAAGATGAATTTGGCAAATATCAAAAGCACATGACCTTAAATACTTGAAAAATGCTGCTAGAATCCTTTGGTCTGTTGTTGTAAATGAAAAATACGCAGTATTTTCAATGAAATTGAAAAAGCTGAGGAGGTTTCGGGTAAATAATGACAATATTTATTTTATGCGATTAACAATAGGATTCTAGCAGCATTAATAATAAACATGAACTTATTGCCGATCGAATTATTGTATCATACATACAAATAAACTTCGGGGTAGTGTTACACTTTTGATTTTTTGTAAAGGTACAAAAATGATCTATTTTTAACTGTCACGTGATACCATGGCACGGCAGCTTCAAAGATCGACTTGATTCCGAAGTTAAAATAAAATACCTTGTTAAATACAATCACTTGATAATAATATTCAGCACTGTTTTCATACAAAATAAACATTTTCTAAAATGTCCATAATATCGGCGATTATTAAACTTTGAGTTGCCTTAACATACCCGCGTTAAGACAGATAGGCCTCTTTAAAATTGACCAAAAACATTGACGTCGACGACGTCACGGCGCAACGAAAAGTATAAAAACTATGGATTTAACTCAGGGAAAAGCCTATACTGTGAAAATGCTCAATGGTGGAAAAAATAAGTCAAAGATTATTTTCACGTTTGTGTTTAATTGTATTACATTTTTTAAATGGGTGATAGAGTTTGTATTTTGAACATCAAAAGTATGAAAGAGAGTAAAATAACAGCCAGAAACTGTAAATATTTGGTCAAAAGAATAAACAACATCATCTGACTTCAGGGCTTTTCTTACAGTAAACGAAGAGTTATGCGGTAAAAAAAATGAAAACTTCGAGGAACTAGCTTATGATTCTCGAAAAAATGTGAACAAGTTAGATGTCAAGTGATATAGTCCCGATTTTAATTGCATGGTGAAAAGCATAACACAATTAGGGTTGTATAAAGATTGGGTATTTCTATTAATTGTACACGCGTCATCCTGACGTCATTTTTTCAACGTTACCGTGCGCCGTGGGGACGAAACATATTGTTTTTAAAACCGGGTACAAATTACCTTTACATAAGATGGAATGAAATTTTGTATATCAATACAATAAGTGTTGATGCATAAATCTAATTATAACTATTATGAAAAATATATGATAAACAGAGACATTGTCTTCGTATTTTTTGATTGACCCTCGTATATGGTTTAGTGGTGGGTATCTCAACAGTTTTCAAGATATTGGGTATTTTCCTGTTTCATGAGAACAATACTATAGGGTCATAGCCTACATTATATTTGATGTATCATAATACATTAAGAAAAACAGACACCTTCCTACCTATTATAACTCATATAATGATAAGTCTCTACACTTATTTACATGGAATACACAACATTAATACAAAAAACAAATATTGCAAAATGTCACAGGGTCAATATGGGGTCAACTCAATAGTGTAAGTCTGCAGACTGCAACACTATTGAGTTGACCCCATTATGGCAGTCTGATATTTTTTCTAATGACGTCATATTTTTTTCTATTTTTGGATTTACTTTTTATTGCATGATAAAACATATCTTTGAAATAATTTAATAGAAAATGAACCCTTGAAAGAAAATGTACGCTCTAAATAAAAAAAAAATGGAATTGAAAATAAACGCCTGACAAATCAACCAGTAATTTTCATTCTTCACCGAACCTTTTCTTTCTTAAGGTATCTCACTCCTCACGTTTTGATTTCATTGCGCATTGATCATTATATTTTAAATGAATAAGATTTTATTTATTTAATCATAACAGAAATATTATGATTTAATAATTACAAAACATTCTTTAAAAAAATTCATCTGAATTCAATAAACAAACAAGTTTTCGGGGGAACTATTTTCTCGTGCGGAAGGTTTTTTAGACGAAAATGACAGAAACAAGCAATTTTATGAATTTTCAATATACTTTTCTTTTTAATATACTTTATTCATTATTCACATTTTTAACATTTGATAGGGTGTAATATACTCTATAGGTTCTCTGTGACATGTACAAAATTAAATCTTGAGCGAGAGATAGACATTTAGCATAAAATCATGCAGATATATAGAAAATGTCTGAAATTTTTAAAGCCAAATTTTGCAAAATTTTACCTTTGAAGTCATTTATCTAAAATTTGACATCATTGACCCGCATGTTTTATTATGTCAAAATGATACTGAATACATATTTAGGCAAAATGGATTAATCTTATAAAATATTCAAAAAGTTTTTATTTCAAATCAAATTGTAACTATTATAGAAATTGTCTATTTTAAATGCAAAGAGGTCACAAAAAATTAATGCAGCTTTGTACAATTTTTTTTTTTTGTAATCCCTCTTTTCATTGTAATTGTTGTGCATAATTAAAAACAATATTTGTATAAAAAAAGTTTGCTTTATAAAAAATTCTGACAACAAATCCTAATCAGGCTGAAATTGCATTTTAGGTTCAAAAAGGTCAAATTAAATTGGCCATAACTCAGAGGGAAGAACACTAAACCCCATTATCTTTGTATTTTTTAAGTATGTTTTTGTCTACAGATTTCAATGATATACTTCTCAAGAAATTCTTGATACAAGAACATTGAGGAGTGCGATACCTTAAGAGATAATGACTTCATTAGATCTCATTACATTTCCGTGTATTTCAATAAACTTCATTTTATTAAGCATAAGATTTCCAAAAAATTGAATTTTCCGACATAAATGCATTTGAATAGCACATAGTTCTTTTTATAAGGAGTATATCTTTGAAGAAAAAAAATGATTAAATGTCAGGAATTGCATATGTAGTTCTCTCCCCATTATGATTTTTTAAAAATTTTAATATTGAGGCCAGTTTGAGGAGAATAGGTAAGTAATCGACCACATTTTATAATAACCATAAGCCTAAATTTTTCGCGAACTATTAAAAGTTTTATGTTTACAGCATATTTTTTTTATGTTAAAGGAACTTTTGTTGTAAAAGAATTGATAAAATGCCTTCCATGCATTACGTTTTGAAAGAATAATGTCAAGAAAATTAGTATGACCTGATCTTTGGCCTTTTTTATTTTAATTGGCCAATTCAAAGTAAACTTTTCATTTCTATGAGGTTTGATGATTCTCCGATGTATGTTTCAAAAGTTGTAAGTTATTTTAACAAAATTAAGAAACTTTCAGGGGCAAAACCTGCTTTTAATAAACATCTGTTCTTTATGCTATAAATAAATTAATAACATTCTTAAAGTCAAGTGAAGACATTGGTAAACGTTTTTAGTCTCTATTTATTACGGTTTACGATGAGTAGCGATATCAACATTACATTAGGGGCAAAAACTCTATATAACTATTTCAAGATGATTGCTGAAGGGCTATCTTTCAAAATGACGTAAGAAGTCCTACAACATCCGTGGAACAGTATTTCTATACCACCCTAACCAAAAGAGATATATAGACTTTTTTTTACAGATTTGTGAATTACCTTGACCTTTGACCTTTAAATCATTTTGATCAGCCAAGGTAAAACTCTTCAATCTCAAGTATTCAGATCTATGTACGACGTATAAAAAAAGAATTGCAAGTGTTTTAAAAACCATAGAAACTTTCAAAGGCACCAACTGCTAGAAAAAAGGCCCCAGTCCCGCTCGATATGAATAGATTTGAGAATCCGCAAAAAGAACTTAACACATTTGTAAATTTTCGAAGTCTCTGTTGCTTACAGTTTCAGAGGAGTAGCGATAACAAGCGTTTTCATCATAAAATACAAGCACTGTGCCGGTTGATAATTCCAGTGCCAAGGTGGCATTTTTGTACCCGCCTGACATGCAGTTTCGTAAAAATGTATATCTACCAAATAATAGATAATTGTTAAAAGAGCATATAACCACTTTTGTTTCTAGTGTGTCTCACCTGACAGGTGATATATTAACCTTTAAAAATTAATATTCCGTAGGAAAATGATAATTCCAATAGGAGAAATAATTTTCCTACAGGAAATATTGACACTCCTGTAAGATTTTTTAAAACTATAGGAATTTTATGTCCGATATAGAAGAAAAGTGTTGACGATGACTGGATAAAATTTTGAAGTAACTGGCCGAGGGTAATTTGGTGGCATAACTTTTGAAGGCCAATTTGGTAAAGAAAAAGATGTTTCAATATCGCTAATAATAAAAGCCCCCAACCCCCCCCCCCAAAAAAAAAGAAGAAAAAAAAGAATAAAGATGAAAAAATAGACTAAATGTTCATGAACAATAAGAGGTCTTCACACTTTTATTATTACTTGGCCTTTAAACATTTCTGATTTAACAAAATTGATGAAATACTTTCCTTGCGTAACTTGAGAAATAAAACATGTTAAAATATTAAGTATTTCTTTTAGTTATTTGATCTTGACCTTTGACCTTTATGTATTTTAATCGTTAAGTAGTTCGATATATCTAATATGCATGGTTCAAAAATGGAAGGTACGTGTTTTTAACGAAAAGAAAAGACTGTTAGGGGCACTGACTGCTTAATTAATTTGTGTGCTCCATTTGGTATGGATTAACTGAAGGAAGCATCCAAGTGAACTAAAGACGTCGGTAAAAGTTTCAAGTTTCTATTTCTAACGGTTTTAGTGAGGTAGTGATAGCCAGCATCTCGTACAGTAGGGGCAATAACTTTTACTATGTCAAGGTGGGGCTGAATGACTATATTTTGAAATGTCTTAAGCATCCTACTACATAAAAAAAAACGTTTGCCTAGATACAACCCTAAATGAAAAAAGAATATGAAAAACTAATAATTCAGGGATTTTCAAATTACCATAACCTTTTATCTTTATATATTTACATTTTCAACTGTCTTTGTCTGTGATAACATTACGAATCAAATTTAAAGCCTGTAACCCTATAAGTTCATAAAAAAGCTGAGCAACACAAAAAAGGCGTTTCTTATATCATAACCGAAACACGGTATTGGCTGCGCTGCGTAGTAATACATAGCATGTACCACATGTAAAATATAGTGATTTTAATATATTGTTTTAAACTGTAGAGTTGGAAATGATATAAATATTCTTTGAATATTAAAAGGTGATAATTTCGGTCGGAGCATGGTCAAATGTATCATAAAGCCCTTCGGGATTTGACCACGCTCCGACCAAAATTATCACCTCATAATACTAAAAGAACAATCCCTTCTTCCTTAAATAATTCTGATCAGCAAAGGTATATGCTTACATCCCAAGAAGTCCGATGTTTTAGTTGTTGTTAGGCATTTCGAGCATTCCGAAAAATAATACTAAGAAGAAGACAAAACAAAAGGAATACAAGAGATCTTTCACCCGAGAAGTGATAAGACCTAATAATAATAATAAGAAAAAACCCATAAAGAATATAAGAAGTCTTTCACCTTTAAGTTGGAAAGACCTAAGAAAAACATAAGGAATACAAAAGGTCTTTCACCTAGAAGAAGGAAAAACCTAATGACTTATCAAGATGCAATAAGAGCTTTCATAACAACATGAATCAACGGATAGAAAAATTATGTTAATTGTTTTAATATCTATTTGCAAACCCATCAACCTTAGTATCATCGAACAACGAGAATTATTGTTTACCAATTAAAGGCGTATCTTTACATGTATAAATGTCAAATTCTGTTTAAAACGTACCTACGCACTTGTTCAGTTCTGTGTCCCAATGTGTATCAGGACAACATCCGTTAGACAATCTACAAAAACATATAAAAACAAGACGTTTTATTTATAATACTTTTGTATATAAACAAAACGTTACCAAAAAAAAAAAAAATGGCTCATATTTGTATCTCGCGAAGTCCCAACAATACCACTATTTTTTTTGCTTATCAGTCAGTCATTCAGAATATCGAATAAATTCTATATTGTTGTATTTTGGTTAGCATGCTGGATTGTTCTTATCATTAGTTGTTTAAAAGCAAGTCTCAGATTTCTATCATTTGTCTGATTGATCAAATGCAAGAAGGCGTTGTCCAAAATTCGTTCGTGATAAATGTGTTGTAAATCTCTTGCAACACAATTGTAAACTAAACAAGAATTAGAAATAATAAATGAAAACTTGCGTTGTACATGGTCCTTTTTCAGCAATTCCGATGCATATCAAAGCAGCACACATTAAAAGTAACATGTTGAAATTTCTTGTAGGAATATGCATACTTGATCAACTTTGTTTATTTAAAGCTTTAACTGTTGTATCAATTTAAGCTTTTAATTTCCTTCCTGGTATTTTTGCCGTTTATTATTAATATTTTAAAAAAAAAACATCCACTTATTATATTCCGAGAACCCATTGCAAATTGTATACTATGTTTGCTTTCGTTATTAAACGTATGTAATTTATTTACTTTTCTATAAGTTATTTACATGTAAAATCACTTTGTGTAATAAACAATAGTTTTTAAGCATAATATAGCATTGAATCCTGATTTTTTTTAAAATACACAGTCTCATAACTGCAGCTGTGTGTGCATACAAATTGAGTAACGCGCGTTAGCGCGTTATACAAATTTGCTTGCACACATCGCTGCAGTTATGAGACTGTATACTTCAAAAATCATGATTTAATGCTTATATTTACATTTTTTTAACCTCTTGCCTTGTCTGCAAATGTGATGCATACCTTAAAATTCCTATCTTATCCTAAGATTAAGTTAATATCAGTGAAAGAGCCACAGAAACAGCCACAAGCGTGAACTTTGATTTTTTGATTGGGTTACGTTGATAAGTTTTTGTGTATACACAATGTTGAAAGAAATCCAAAGCGTTCCGTTTTTAGATCATATGTTACATGTAGAATGGAATATTTTAAAACTGTTTAAATATAGAAATAGGTCTTTTCATTGCTGACAAGGTCATTGTATCGACCATAAAACTTACGAAAAGATGACTTCAAACGAGACTGTTGATAGTCATGTTTTACTTGTTTGTCAGTAGCTTGCCTCGCCTTAAAAACTGATCATACGAAGAGCATGTCCTTTCGTATCGAATTAACTGAGAGACAAAAACAACATATGCAGGTGATGAAGGTATATTGCTACATAAGAAAGAAAAGTTGACTATAGAAAACTTGATGTCATTACGTTTATCATAAAGTTTTGTTGTTAGGTTACCATCAATGTCCATTTCGAGTAAAATATCCAAATATGAAACAGATGAAGCAGACTCTGTGGTATCTTTTATTTCAAGTTCACTGGGATATATCGAGTCGACGTTAGTATAGAAATAACAATTGTTAATTGAAAGTACGTCTTCGATATACCTGAATTTTGAGTTGAAGGCCACAGCGATTGATTTTTGTTCACATAAAAGTTTTTGAATAAATTCTGCTTCATAAGAATACCAAAATAGGTCTGTTAACAATGGGGCACAATTGGTACCTATGAAAATTCAACAGATTGTTGGAAGACTTGATTTTCAAAAACTATATAGATGTCTTTCAGAAACTCAAGCATCTTTCTAATGTCAACTTCAGAGTACTTGTGTGTGCAATCAGAATGGTTTTTAACGAAATATTTTTTTAAGATTTCCAATGACAAGGTAAGCATTTTTACGAGTTCCATTTTTATTGAAGAAACAACTGTCGATGATATAAAAAGCCTAGATTTTAATTTATCATTGTGAATGGTCGTATAAAGCGTTGAAAATCGTACGTTTTTCTGATTTTGGTAAGTTTTTGGACCTTAAAGTTTCTCATAATTCTCAAGAGATGTTTAGTATCCATATGAAAAAATGACAATAACAAACCATCTCAAAAATCCATAAAACGAAATACAAATTCAAAGCAGAGCAACACGGACCTCCAAGATAGAGGTAGGATCAGGTGCCTAGGAGGAGTGAGCATCCTCTGCTGACCGGTCACACCCGCCGTGTGCTCTTTGATTCACACCGCTTCTGGAGTATATTGTTGTACAGTACTCTTGAAGGTTATCCTTGAAGTATGCCGTTTTCGGCCTAATTGCAAGAAGGACGGCATTTCCACATTGAATTCGAGCTCGGAAAGTACTCCCGCTGAATCCCGATATTCACGGTCCACAATCATGATATCATCCTCCTTAATTTATTTGATGTATGAAGAATGAGATCAGAACTACAAGAGTTTTGATTGATTCAGAACATGTTAAAATATTTTAATGTGTCTGAGAAAAAGGAGTATTTCAAAATTTGGAGATTATAATCATTATTATGAACCTTTGGCACTTGAATCAAAAGTTATCTTTTAATCTGCAATTTATAAGTATAAGAAAATCAACTTCTCTCTTACTGTCTGTTGTAAGTTATAAATGTTTCAACTCGGCATTTTCAATAGATAGACATTTATGCAGAACAATTTAGTACATGTATGAAAATCATATAAGCTAAGAAAAAATCACTATAGTTCACAAATAAAACAAAACATTTCTTGTTTAAATTTCAAAAGTGAATTATCATTATTTAAATTTAAATCCTTTCAAAATTAAATACCAAGTTAAAGCATTCAAATATGAAATACGACCTTTATGCATTGACTACCTTATTTTCATGATTTTACATGTACTTCTTGGACATTTGTAGCAAAACAAATATGGTTCAGGATCTTGGCATCCGAGATCTTGCCATCCTCTAAATAAGGTCCAATGTCAGCCACGATATACCCTGCATTGCTCACTCTTGTCATTGGCTTAACAAAATGCCTATGTTTCTGCATGCTAAAAGAGTCTGGCTGAAATGCAAAATTTGTACTTTTTTAAACATAAATATATGTACATGTACTAATATTGCTTTTTCATAACGTGGACAGAAAAGTTCTTTTGCGAGTGGCCTCGTGTGTTTTTGGATAACAGTGTCTGTGTCTCTGATCACATGCTTGAATCTTAAATGCTAGGCCACAAAACTTTAGCATAGCGCTTGTCTTGCAGTAGCTACAGCTCGTCGAGCCTAAATTGTTCGGAGATAAGCACAAAAGAATTTAATGTTATTTAATTGTATATGTTGAATTTTATTGTGTTATTCACCAAAAGGATTTTATTTATTTTTCTTACACAAAATTAAAATTGAGAAAACCCCTTTAATTCCACAAAGGACATTTGCTAATTCAATTTGACACATGTTGTATTGATAAACATTTACTAGTATTATGTTGTTTACAGTTTAAACTTATCAGTGGTTTAGACATATTGAACAGCACAACAAGCATTTTGTTATCAAAGAATGTCCTCAGCTTTGTCAGAAGTACAGCAATACAAGTTTTAATGTTTCTTGATCTTGCAAAGCTGATATATGTCAGTTTGTCATTAAAATCACATTTTCTGAGACCAGTCAGAGTTACGAAATCATCATCTGTCATCAATTCTGGGTCATCGAAATCAATACATGTCTTTCTTTTCATATTGGCTTCTCTCAGTTGTTCAATAAGTTCTATGATTGTAGCTCTGTTGACGAACGGGTGATTTTTTTGTACGTTTCCATCTTTAAAAATGTGAGGTCAACAAAAATGGGATGGACAACATCGAAATCCAGCTGGAGTGAACAGATTATGACACAAATACACATTGAATCTAGCTTCAGTCGGCACCACTATTAACCTTGGTCCAGGTTTTCTGCAGAGGACACAATAGGCATGGCCTTTTCCGGTGGACTGTATAGGCAAAGAAAGGGATGGTGGGCGTTGAACGTTGGTAGCTCATTTCTTCCTATCAGGGCTTTGTATCAAAGAAGAAGATTAAATTAACTGGACCTCTGATGACTTGTATTTAATTAGTAAGCATTTGTGTCTGCACTTGTTGCATATGACTTTTTGCTTTTGTTACTTTGGTTGGCGTTTGTTACATAGAACACATGGGTACGGGCTTGGACCATGTCCAGACATACTCAAATAAGATTTTTTTGTACTGATGTAATCTTAATTCACATTGCTAAAACCAATCACAACAATACAAAAATCGAAACTTGTCTACTTTTTAATCATAATATATAACCCTCTTCCCCTTGAAAATAAAACTGTTACGTGTACGTGTATTTAATATTTGAATATATTTATTTTATTCATATGTTTGTCTAAATGTGTAAAATAAGAATTAGACGTCAAAATGTGTAAAATAGGTAGTTGGCTTAAACAATCTTAAACAAATATATATAACTTTGAAATAAAATCTGTCAAAAGTATGCCAGCATGGATTGAAAAAATCCGAAAAGGTCAGCCGTTGAGATTTTAGCCCGGACCGCTCAGTTTATGAAGGGGATAAATACTACAATGTTACCACGAATGTTGACGCGTATAAATGTTTACTAATATATAAAATGTATTATTATAATATCGTATTTTTTCCAAGCACATGATTTCTCGATTGCTTTCACGTGACCGTGCTATAAATTCTGTTATAGACCTTACTATACTAAAAATAGAAAATTTATAGACCTTATCTTACTAAAAATACACTGTTCAACTGTATGCGAGACACCTTTGTTTTGATTGGCTCAGGAATTTGTATTGTCCAATCACCGCTAAGCTCTTATAATGCGATCGGCTTAGATTTGTTGATGAACTTAGAAACATGGCAGCCGATCGCTTTGCTTCATTAAACAAGCGTGAGTTCCAGGAACTTTTTGACAATGTTGACTCGGACAACACAAAGAAATCAACAGATACAGCGGTAAAAGCTTTCAGGGAGTATCTCACTGCGAAAAATATGTCCGCCGACTTCGAAAATCTATCTGCTGCTGAACTTGATGAAAAGCTGTCAACGTTCTATTGTGAGATGAGGAATCGAAAGGGGGAAATGAATAGAAAAGGGACTTAAATAGCATAAAGACATGGTTTGCAGCGTTATTTGGAAAAAGCAGGCAAGGGATTCGATATTATCAAGGAAGTAGAGTTCAAGTTATCAATGAAGGCCTTCAAGTGCATGACAAAGGAAATGAAAAGACAAGGACTGGGTAATGTTGTCCACTATCCGTCTATCACTGACCAGGACTTAGAAACCATTTATTCGTACCTAACATCGGATCGGGAAGATACACAACGTTTACAATACAAGGTATGTAGTACATGTATTTAGGATAATAATCTCTAAATACAAATGTCACTACTATTAAAGGTAAACTAACGCATACATTTGTACAATGGATAAATTTTCATATTCTTGTTTGTGTTTTAAAGGAGCATATTTGGAGATTTTTTCCCTATATAATCAGACTTTATTTTGCATCACAGGTATTTCTTGACATAATGTTACACTTTGGATTTAGACATGAAGAGCCGACATTTTAGCGCACATCAATGTTATGCAACGCGTTCTTGATATAATACATCATTAATCATTCTTAAATGTTTTAACTTGTAAAACGAATTAAATTGACATTCCAAATACATTGTTACGCTAATTTTCGTTTCGCAAAATAACTCTTAAATTGATAGTCGAATCTGATTGGCTACAGAATTTGGATATTATAGGATAGGATAGAATAGAACTTAACTTTTATATTTCTCTCATGCATCGTCCATCCTGTATCCTATCCTATCCTATCCTATCCTATCCTTGTCAACTTTCAGGATAGCAGTACTGTATTCCATTGTAAAATTTCGAACCCCCCCCGCCCCCCATTGTGGACCCTCCCCGGGGGTCATGGTTTTCACAACTTTAAATTTACACTACCTGAATAAGCTTCCACACAAGTATCAGATTGCCTCTCTGATAAGTTTCTGAGAAAAAGATTTTTAAAGATTTACTAAATATATTCCGATGTAAAAATACGACCCCCATTGTGACCCCACCCTAACCCCGGGGATTGTGATTTTCATAACTTTGAATCTACACTACCTAAGGATGCTTCCACACAAATTTCAGCTTTCCTGGCTGATTAGTCTTTGAGAAAAAAGATTTTAAAAGATTTACTCTATATATTCCTATGTAAAACTTTGACCCCCATTGTGGCCCCACCCTACCCCAAGGGATCATGATTTTCACAACTTTGAATCTACACTACCTGAGGATGCTTCCATACAAGTTTCAGCTTTCCTGGCCTTATGGTTCTTGAGAAAACGATTTTTTGAAAAATTTTCAAAATTTTTCAAGAATTTCTAATTATTTCCCCTTGAAAAATTGAGCTAAAAATAGGACCATTCAGCTTTTATTAATATCTATATGCTGTGCTTCACCATTTTTTAGCTAAGAATAATGACATTTTTTTCATCCAATCATTGAACGTCAAATCGGGTATAAATAAATAAAACCCATAATTTTTAGAAAGATAATGCTCTAAGAAAGCCGAAATGAAAAAAAATTGCATATGCATGCATCATACACTGTAACTTAGGAGCAAAATATGTCTTAAAAAAGATGGAATAGGAAAGGTCACTTAATTCTTATTTGGTACACGATTCTGTTGGTTGAAACATACACTGCATTTCTTTAATACATTTAAAATGTGTACTTGTCTAGTATATTTAAAAAAAAACCGTTTTATAAGGTAAAATATGATATGATGGTAAAAGCAGATGATGCGTAACAAGAACATGTCCTTGCATTTCGAATTAACTGAGAGACAAAAACACCATATGCAGGTGATGAATGTATATCGTTACATTAGAAAGGAAAATTGAAGTCATCACGTTTATCACACAGTTTTGTTGTTAGGTTTACCATCAATGTCCATTTGGAGTAAAATATCAAAGGTATCATTTATTTCAAGTTCACTTGGATATATAGATTCGACGTAAGTATGGAAGTAACAATTGTTAATTGATACGTCATCGTTTTACATGAATGTTGAGATGAAAGCCACAGCGATTGATTTATTTTTTTTCATGTTCAAGTTTTTGAATAAATTCTGCTTCATAAAAATAAGAATACCAAAATAGGTATGCTAACAATGGGACACAATTGGCACCCATGGGAATTCCAACAGACTGCTGGAAGACCTGATTTCCAAAAACAACATAGTTGTTGTCTATCAAGCATTTTTTTAATGTCAACTTCAGAGGATTTGTGTGCATAAGGTGTGCATTTGTGTGCATTTGTGTCCGAATGGTTTCTTATTAAAGAAGTTTTGCAAATGACTGATGACAAGGTAAGCAAATTTACGGGATCAATTTGTAGCACATCTGAGCTGAATGCTCAGGTCAGATTTAATGATCACTTTTTATCCAGCGTCTGTTCGTCTGTCCGTCTGTCTGTCCGTCTGTCCGTCTGTCTGTAAACGTTTTCCATTTTCGACTTCTTCTCAAGAACCTCTGGGTAAATTTCAACGAAACGTGGCACAAAGCGTTATTAAGTAAAGGGGTTTCAGGTTTGTTAAAATGAAAGGTTACGTCCTTTTTCAAGGGCAGATAATTAGGATTTATTGAAAATTTGTTGATATTCTTCAAAAATCTTTTTGCCAGAAAAGCTGAAACTTGTGTGGAATTATCTTCAGATAGTGTAGATTCAAGTTTGTTCAAATCATGTTCGCCGGGGGTAAGGGGGGCCTTAAATGGGGGGGGGGAGGGGTGGGGGTCAAAGTTTCACAAAGGAATAACTATAGTTAATCTTTAAAAATCTTCTTTTTAAAAACCATTTGCCCAGAAAATCTGTAACCTATGTGGAAGCATTCGCAGATACTGCTCGGCTATGTTAAGGAAGGTATCGTGTGATTTAGGAAATTTTGCATATGCCCCGCCCCTTATTCATGAGATTTTACGAGATATTGTATTTCGGTAATTAACAAACCTCTACCAAAATGAATATGATTATTTATTGGGTTTGATTGTATCAAGAAAGGTGTACTGAAATAAAAACTTCAACTATTCTTTATATCTCGCGAAATTATGAAATTCCTTAGTCGTCTGATGACGTGTCGAGGTTGACTACGTCACATCGGCGCTTGCAGCTGTGATCAGAATAAACATGTGGACTTCGGTGATATATTTGGGAATTTAACTTATTTACAATCAGCGTGGACGGAAATCGGTAGAGGATTCAACTGAACAAGGTAAGATTTATCTGTACTTACCCTAGATATTGTTTTATATTATATAATACTGTAGAATGAAACAGAAACGAAGGGAGATTCCTCGGCTTCGATTTTGTTTACTTGTTTACATTTGGGTTTTTTTTGTAAAAAATGATCTTAGTCAGTGTTGCGTTTGAATTTCTCGCAAATGACGCTGAAAGTGAAATGGGTCAGATAAAATGCAGTAGTGCAAGGGCATACACTTGATCAAATATATTGAAATTTTACATGTGTAACCATTATATTCCCATTATATCAAAAAGTGCTGGGAGCTGTATGAAATCGCTACGCAATTCACATAAATAAGCGTTAAATGTGGGAACTCCCTGCAAATGTCTGTTCATAGACTGTTTATGTTGAATTTAATAATTGTTCTTACTTGAATATTTCAAGCTCCCAGCACTTTTCGAAATTTTAGATGTTCATTTTACAAGTTAGAAACGGAAATAATTATATTTGTTTATGTTAAGCCCTTGCACTATGCATTTTTTGGTATTATTCCTGACTCATCTATTTTTAGCAGTATCACGTGACAGGGTATTCCTTAGAGACTAAAAAATTGCCCATGCGATAGCAAATTATCTAGTTTGTATATTGATAAAATATCACTTTGTGTAACAATTTTTTGGAATAGAATATCAAGATTATTTAAAGGCTAACATTTTTTTGTGATAAATATCGGTATTATTTTATGGACGCCCTTAACATAGCTGAGTGTAGATTCATGTTTGTTCAAATCATGGTCCCAGGGGGTAAGGTGCGGCAACAATTGGGGGTCCAACTTAAACAAAGGAATATTTAGAGTTAATCTTTAAAAATCTTCATCTCAAAAACTATTTGCCCAGGAAAGCTGAAACTTGTGTGGAAGTATCCTCAGATAGTGTAAAAAAAATGTTTAAATCATGGTCCTCGGGGTAAGGGCGGGTCAAAATTTTACGTATGAATATATAAAGCTGATCTTTAAACATCTTCTTCTCAAAAATCATTTGGCCAGAAAATCTGAAACCTGTGTGGAAGCATACGCATATACTGTAGATTTATGTTTGTTCAAATCATGGTCCCCGGGGATACGATGGGGTCACAATGGGGGGGGGGGGGGGGGGGGGGTAGGTCGAGGTTTATATAGGAATATATAGAGATAATCTTTAAAAATCAATAACTCAAAAAGTATTTTGCTAGAAAGGCTGCAACTTGTGTGTAAGCATCCTACGATAGTGTAGAATCACATTTGTTCAAATTATGGTGCTCGGGGTAAGGTGGTGCCACAATGGGGGGGGGGGGGGGTCAAATTTTTACAAAGAAATATATAGAGTTGATCTTTAAAAAATCTTCTTCTCAAACAACAGTTGGCCAGAAAAGCTGAAATCTTTGGTTCACAAAGCATTATTAGGTGAAGGGGTTTCAAGTTTGCTAAAATGAAGGGCTACGTCCTTTTTCAAGGGAGATAATTAGGATGTATTGAACATTTGTTGATATTCTACAAACAACCATTTGGCCAGAAAAAAGCTGAAACTTGTGTGGAAGTATCCTCAGAGAGTGTAGATTCAAGTTTGTTCAAATCATGTTCACCGGGGGTAATGTGGGTCAATTGTTTTTGTTTTTTTTCTTTGGGGGGGGGGGGGGTCAAAGTTTAACATAGGAATTAATCTTTAAAAATTTTCTTCTCAAAAACCATTTGTCCAAAAATTCTGAAACCTGTGTGGAAGCATTCGAAGATACTGTAGATTCATGTGTGTTCAAATCATGGTCCCCGGGGGTAAGATGGCGCCACAAAGGAGGGGGGGGGGACAAAGGTTAACATAGGAATATATAGATATTTTAACTTAAAAAAAAATACTCAAACCATTTGACTTGAAAACCTGCAACTTGTGTGTAAGCATTCTCCGATAGTGTAGAATAAAGTTTGTTCAAATTGTAGTCCTCGGGGGTAAGGTAGGGCCACAATGACAGGTCAAATTTTTACATAGGAATATCTAAAGTTAATCTTTAAAAATTTTCTTCTCAAAAACTATTTGACTAGAAAAGTTTAACCCTGTGTGGAAGCATCCTAAGATAACGTAGATTCAAGTTTGATCAAAGCATGGTCCCGGGGGTAAGGTGGTCGAAGTTTCACATAGGAATATATTGAGTTAATTTTTTAAAAAATATCCTCTAAAATAATTTGGCTAGAAAAGCTGAAACTTGTGTGAAAGCATTCTCAGATAGTGTAGATTAAAGGTCGCTCAAATCATTGTCTTCGAGGGTAAGTGGGCCCACAATGGAGGGTCAAATTTTTACATAGTAATATATCAATACATATAGAGATTTTTTTTTCAATCTTCTACTCAGAACACGATTCGCTAGAAAAGCTGTGGTTACATTTTCACATAGAAGCATATGGTAATAAAATATTTTTTTTCCAAAAAAAAAACATTTCCTTGCAAAAGGTGCAAGTTTAGCGAAAACAACTTTAGATTGTAATGTACATTCGAATTCGTCAAAATTATATTTTTAAGGAGTAGGGTGGGGTCACATGGTGGATATCTTTTACAAAGGAAAACATTTTAAATTCTCCAAAACTCAAATGTTATAATGTATGGTTAAATTATATGCAATTATTTTCACTCATGTTGATTCTTTAAAACTGTTTCGACTTTGGCTCCTGGACAATTCTTGGGCTTCACAAGTTTGATGCAGGTTTATATCCCAGTTGATTTAGATCTTCTTGAGAGCTATAATGCTCAATATGTAAATGACCATAAACCATCCTGTGACAAAAGGGGCTCAATGATAAACAGAATATCCAGGGGAAAATCTTGTTTTTAAATACAGGATCTTTTATACTACATTGTCCAGATATTGTGTAAATAGCTCCATAAAGCTGATTTTATGATGCCAATTGTTGCTCAGGTGAGCCATGGGCCTCTTGTTTGTTAAAAAAAATCAATGATGTAAAAAAAACGGGACTTTAATTTGTCGTGGGGGATGGTTGTATAAAGTGTAGAAAAGTCGTAAGTTTTGATGCTATATATTTTAGTAAAATTTTGGAATTTCAAGTTTTCTTAAAGTTTCTTGGAATTCTTAAGTATCCACATCTGATTAACACCGCTTCTTGAATATACTGTTGCACAGTAATATTGAAGTTTCTCCTTTACTGCTGTTAATATTTTGGTAATGAGTAAAGATAGAGTCTTGGTAGAAAAACTACTGGAACCCGCTATATATGTTTGTTTGTGACGATTGTTATGAAGTTTAGGTAGTAAGAAGTGTCTTGTTAAAATAAACTTAAATATAAATCAATATTTTTCAATGATTATGGAACACTCCCATTTTTTTTAATTTCAATAACAAAACTAAAAAATGTCCCCATTTTAGAAAGACTAAGTCTGCATGGGTTTTACAGAAAAGTAAAAAATAAAAATTGACGGAAAAAGTCAAAAGTTTGACAACAATTACGAAATAGGATTATTGATTATACATGTATGATTGCTTACATATTTAAGAAATACGGTATCATTTTTTTATGTAAATCGATATATATTTACGGATTGGCCACGTGATCAAATCCCATAAATCCCAAAGGGCTCATTGGAAAATTTGATCACGTACCAAACCTTATTTATTTTCCGATATACGTCCAAAAATAATACATTTTTTCTTATATTTACATCTGTTGGAAATCATGACGATACCATTTCTTCATACCTCCTTCTTTGTGATAGCCTAGAAAGCCGCTTCGATTAAAAATGACGCAACAAGAAATAGTTGCAACAATATTGCAAGTACATTAGTATTTAATTATCATAATAAATAAACATGAAACTACTTTTGTCAAGACAACACTTTTCCATCATAATAAAGTAAAACAATTAAATAAATAACACTTACAATTTAATAAAACCGATTGAAGCTCGGCGGAATAATATCACCTGAGTTGAAGTCACAGAGCGGTTAAAAATTTGAAAACAAACCGATGGAAAGCTGAGTTAGAGTCTACTTAGGCATTCTAACAAAACGGACAGAGCAGAAAAAGTTATGCTTGACCATGAATAGACTAAACACGAAAGGTCGGTGATATTGCGTTTGCGATTTTTATCGAGACTTGTTATATGAGTCAGAAATAAAAAAAAAAAAAAAAAAATATATATATATATATATATATATATATATATATATATATATATATATATATATATATATATATATATAAAACTGATTTTTACTACATTAACAAATTGCAATTGTAATTTTTACGAACGCTTTGTTACGAGATCGATCCATAAAAGCATTATCGTAGTACTTGAATCTTTAGCCATGATCATTTATCCCTTCAATTGATTTTATATATTGCAAAAAAAAAAAATAAAAAAATAAAAAGTCGTATAAATACAGATTTTTTCTGTATGCCTTAAATTACGTTTTCATTACGACTACATAATATCCCTCGCGGCGCAAGCGAGGACATAAGTGCAACTTTAGCATTAATATGAAACAATGCTTCATATACATGTACACGGCCTTTATTCTTTTTGTTGCAACTGACTGGACAATAATACAAACTTTGTTATTTTATTTTGAATTAAAGAGTGGGTGTATAGTGGGTCGTATCTCTTTTTTTTTGTTCTTTAGGTCAAATCTAAGTTTAAAAAAATGATCACTGTCACAAATAAGAATTTCAGAAAGAAAAGAATGTCATCCTCAACCCCTCTCCCCACCAATTCAACTTGTCCGCTTTATGCATACATCATCTATTCATACGTAGAGTCTGTTTATGGTTCACAAATTAATGTATATAAGGTTTATTTCCAATTTGTAGTGTTATAAAGTTGTTTATATGTAATTTAAAAACGCTAGTATATACATTTTTTGCATATCTTGAACCAAAGTTGTCAGATCCACGATAAATGCCCGATGATTAACTCGCTCTACGTTTATACGCATTCCACAATTGCGTTAATTAGACAACCCGCATTCTTGGTTATCTCGTTCTGGAAAGTTTTATGAATCAAAACTAAAATCGTGCATTTAAGAAACGAATTGGCTCATTTTATTTATTCAACATTCGTCATATCTTAATTTTTATGTATACCGTAAATAACCTCTCAGTAAATATATTTACTCGTTACTATACGTAATTATTCAACATTATTTCATAGCAGGCAAATACTTTGATGCAAATCCCAACTGACGTGGATCCACCACCTTACTCTTGCCACCTCTCACCACCTTACTCTTATTCATGCTATTTCGTGCTGTTTTCTTGAAAATGAAAGTAGGTTTTTAACTTTTTTTTCAATAATTAGTAATCAGGTAACATTCAATTTTTGCTTACGGACATCAACTCGCACGTGATGAAATACCAAAGGTGTAAGCTGTTATTCTAGTGCAGACATTTCGTTGTTTATTGGCAAAATGTCTTAATTTATAAGTACATATATTAGGTCATAGGTGTGTTTTAGCGTAAGAAGGTTAGTTTTAGTACATAGAAAAAGTAGTGACCTAAATTATTCATGCGCTACTTTGACCTCTTCACCAAGGCTGATGTTATGCAGGAACAACAGCGGATTATATATATTATATATATATATATATATATATATATATATATATATATATATATATATATATATATATATAAATCCAAGAAAAACCTCAGTGGTCGGTAAATACATACAAAACTTAAATAAATGAAAACACAAAGATCGAGTAAAACATTAGCGCTTTCATTTTCTTCAGATGTTTATCATTTATAACAGTTTATCATTAACAACAACATGTCGTGTAAAACCAGAAATCTATTATATGTTATCACGTGCTCAGGTTGTGGGGAACTATATATTGGGTAAACGGGAAGTACCTTACGGGAAAGAATCCGAATTCACAAACAACACATCAACCAACCGGAATACCGCAAACTAAAAGTTAGTGAACACCTTGACCTGTGCGGAAAATAAATCATTTACTGTTTTTCCGTTCTATGAAATGTACAATTCTAATACTGTTGAAAGGCGTGATAAAGAAAAACATTTTATAAGAACTTTTAAACCTAAATTGAATAGCTTAATGTAACCTCTGCGTATTCTAAATGTTTTTATTCATGTTTTAACTGTGTTATATAATCTCTTATTATTAGTATTGTGATATCTATAAATATGGGAAAATATGACGTCATCTAGAGACTTAAAAACGCCGTTAAACTATTATGACGTCATAACAAACGTTACCATGTTAGTATTGTAAAACCTCTGAGGAAAATGAAAGCGCTTATGTTTTACTCGATCTTTGTGTTTTCATTTATTTAAGTTATATATATATATATATATATATATATATATATATATATATATATATATATATATATATATATATATATATACCTGTTTTGCATCCATCTACAAAGTGTTTCAATGTGTTTTGTCGCAAGTACACCTTTGGTTGCAATTTTCTCCATAATATGGATACAGACACTGCCTGCTGCAATTTACCGCAAAGAAACCAGGTGGACACTCTTTATGAAATAAAACAACAGAACCTTTTCATAAAATAAAACAACAGAACTTTTTTATGAAATAAAACAAAAGCACCTTTTGCAAATAGATATACATAAACATGCATTAGATTTGCGTTCATGAATGAGCGACATCGTTGAAAGTGTGATGATTGAAAATCAATGACAAAATTTGAATTTTTTTTTTTTAATTTTAATGTATAAACTTTATTTTTAATTTTCACTTAAGGATGTTGTTTACTCAGGACTTGAGTTCTCACATTCGGATTCAAATTAAGTTTAATGTCATGAGCAAAATTTGTTCTAAACACATAAATTATTATAAAAATGAATATTTATTGACATAACATTCGATATTTTTACTACATTATGGAATTAAGCTCAAACGAAATTTGACTTAGCAGAACAGAGGAAATTCAGACTAATTGTTTCAAATTTTATTTTTCACCGAAATATTTTTGGCAGTGCTATAATATCAAAAGTTAAGATTTTAATTGTTAGTCAACATAATTTTGCATATTTTCTGTTGGTTTTATCTCACTTTTTCATTTAGATAATTGTATGGCACACACTGCAAAATATTGAAATATGCTAAAAAACGATAAAAGATACCAAATCTCAAAATTTTGATCATTGACCTCATATAGATTTTATGTCAACAGAATAAAGTCAATATAAGTAGTTTAATACTCTTAATGTTTTAGTATTATCATCATTCAATTTTTTGCTAAATTAAATCAAAAATGGGTAGGGATTTGAAAATTGATAGAGGAAATTCGGACTGAAATTTTTATAAAAATTGTCAATGAAAACTTAATGCTTTTGATCTATATAGTGCACCTGCCATTCACAAACTGTATTTCATTATTAAAAGAGTTAAGCCATTTGTATTATTTTCACAGATAAGAAAATCTCAACCACAGAGTAAAATTTTTAGGGATTTTTCTTAAATTTTCAAAAAATATTGGCCATTAACTCAAAAGGTAGGTCATTGACCTACTTTTTTGAAAGTGAAAATTAACACTACAATGAAAGGTCTATAACAAGCAATAGATGGTTTTTCATTATCATCAGTGGATTTTTTTTTTCATTCTGAGTAAACGTAATCCTTAACCAATATTAGAAACTATCTGCATTCATTTTAATCAAAGAGCAAGAGTTACGAAGCATCAAAATGTTCCTTTAAATTTTCACAAAACTCAAGTTTGAAACAAAACAAATTGTAATTACTTGTGATGTAGGGCACAACAATCTGTTTCTATGCATATGTATTTTTTTTCACCTCGGCCTCACTGTTAAGCACATGGGCAACATTTTACATATTAACATGTTTGTTAAAAATAGTTGAAAATTGTAGATTTTACTGCAGTATTTCCCAAATTTGAATGTGACCACACTTCAGTACCTCTTTGAAACTTTTAAAATTGAGAGATATTGCAGAAATGCATCTGCCTGCAAAATTTCTGAGAGGTACTCAAGTGTGGCCAATATGTATTTTACAAATTTTGAAAATTTTAGTAACAGAAAATAAAAGAGAGCACTCTATTTTAAGGTAATTAGTTGCTTTTTTTTTATTGAAATAGCAGTACTTAATTAATAATGATGAAAAATTATTTGTGATTATTTACAAAATCATCATTTTATTGAATATTTGAGGAAGAAATGCATATAAACTGAACTTTAACATGTTTTATCTAGTAATTTTATACTGTGTATTCAAGCTTACATCGTGCATCATCAATGACGTCATAGTTTGACGTTTGCGACGTCAGTTGAATCTGTACATGGAATCTTGAGTTTTTTCAGTATTTTGCCAATAGAACTTACCAGTAAAGTCTGCATTTTTTAAAAACATTATTTCTATGTACCACCGTATTATTCAATGGCAAAATTAACATTGTACGTACATTGATGGCGACAAATAAGTAAATATTTCTATACCTTTATGTAGAATAAGCGATAGCATGTATAAGTAGCTAGTTGTGGTTTTTTATCGTCAAACAGTTAAATGCATGAAACGAAAGGAAAGATGGAAGCGATTTTTTTTAAACTTGTTACACAAGTGTTTCTGAATTCCACGGGAGAAAGACAGTCGATATCACTTGAAACATTTACATGTATGATAAACTTAACTTATTCCGTCAAAGAAGCTTGATTATTTAATTCCCAAGTACAGCTGTAATTGAATATTAAGCCATCGTCACTTGCATAAAAAATATTACCAATGCATTCGTCTTTACGTTATCAGCCAACTGTTGATTCGTCGCGTGGTCAATGTATTTCCGGTGAACCGTTACATCCAGTTATTGTAAGATCGATCGTGTCCATTTCAGTGAAGACGACTTTTGGTATACACAGCTATGTGCACTATATAGATGTCTTATCTTAATTGTGATGTCTTTGTTGATAATTCGCCTATTAAAATAAAAAAATCACCCTAAATGTGTGTACATCGGCGACTTTTGCCTATAAAATTCTCGATTGAAATTTTCTTTGATTATTTCATGCATACTAAATCTAATTAAAGTTTGCCTTGTATGACATATAAAAAGGATTCAGATTGTTAGGCAATTCCTTAAAAAAAAAACAACGATGAGTGCAGAGAGATGTGAAATGGTCTTTGTTTCTATCCCCCCCCCCCCATTAAAAAAAAATCTATCCATTTACGGCCGAGTTATTACAAATCTATATATTATAACACAAATTCGACATACTTGCTACATGTATGAATTTGTCTTATCAAGACAATTTTACGACATTATTCATGTGCTACTGCTTTTAAAAATCAAATGTTTTATAAAAATGTTCATTGTAACCTATCTTCGCTTCCAAATAGTGAGCCCACATTCTCTCTCTCTCTCTCTCTCTCTCTCTCTCTCTCTCTCTCTCTCTCTCTCTGTCTCTCTCTCTTTCTCTCTCTCTTTTTCAAGACATTTACGGATGGTTTATCAGTTATAACAATTCTCAAAAGATATATGCATATCACTAGAAAAACATGAAATGTAAATGAATAGATATAATTAAAATTTCTACAAGATAATTGTATTTTGTTTTTGTTTATTTTATTAAATTCAAGTCATGCGTAGTTTTATAATTTCATGACGTTACATAACAAAAATGCCGTCTGTTTTACATTTTTTCATCAAAACAGTGCCATATTGTAAACTCCGTAAAAAAGTATGATAGATATCGAAAAAAGAAAAACTGTTATGAAAAGCTAAGATTCTACACTATATTTCACCAAAATATGGTGATTTTTGATGATAGGGTACTTTTTGCTTCGTGGCTCTAGCTCTTTTACATCCTTATCTATTTACTTATTACCAGAAAGAACGTTTTATGATGAAGAAATAAGGCAATTGGGTAGTTGTACGATTGTTTAGATAGGTTAAGATTTGACGTAGTGTGACATATTTGATAAATACTTGATTAACACAGTGTATACGAAACGTTTTCTTTAGGATTATATTATAAAACAACAGTTCATAATGCTTAATGACAACAAATTATCAAAAATAATCTGCAAAGTAATAATCTGCAAATGGTTCAAATATCTAAGCAACGAAGTTTTTATAGCGATTGACACAGCCATATAATGTGGATTTTTGTCAGTTTTTGAGTTTTCGACTTTGTATTAAATTTAATATTTTATATTTGTTAATGTTATATTATATTTACAATTCGCATATTTTTGCATGTAAAGTGTGTGGAAAGCTACTACATATTTAGCACTATACATGTTACTCAAAGGTGTGACATTTACTAACCAGAGGCGAGTTCAACAGAGCGAGCGCTCGCGATCGCTCGCCAATTTGTGTTGCGGGTATTGGGTATTCGGCGAGCGCTCGCCTCTGGTATCATCCTAAAAACTGAAGTGTTTTATTATGACGTCAGAGACGTTGAACGCTGTAAAATTCAACGTCACAAGCGACCATTATAGTAAACACTTGTGGCTGTTACAATAGTTCGTCCATTAATTTATACTTACCCTTAAGATAAAAAGGGGAGTTTGACGTATAAATCACATTTGCAGAGACCGCAAGAAATAACAAAAAAGTAAATATAATTATAAGCATTGAATCATTATGTTTTGAAAGATACAGACCCTGAAACGTGCTACTACACCTCTAAAATGAACCGTTGCGTTCAAGAAACGGTCCGTACCGTTCACAAAACGAAACGTTGCGTTCACAAAGCGAACCGTACTGTTCACAACGCGAACCGTACCGTTCATAAAACAAACCGTACCGTGCAAAAAGCGTGCAATATAATTTATGCAAGACCCGCCCCAAAACGGTCAAACATTTACTTAAATTAAAGTTTTATCAACGAACCATTGTTTCACTTTAAGTTTTTATAGTTCGTCATTTGATCGGGATTTTATTTCAGGACTCCACGTGCTTCGCCTGTCAATCAGTTCAAGTATTAATAGCAGTACAGATCACGCCATGCGCCGCGTGCTACTTGGCTTCTCCTACATAGCTAGAAGAAAATTATCAAATAAAAACGTTTTAGTTTTAAGTTTTCTTAAATCCTTATTTTAAAGAGTGATCATATTTGAAATTATTCAGCAATCATTTCGTCCCTACTTCATGATTATAAGTATAGCTCATGTACTGGCGATCAGAGTCTCTTTCCATCGCTGTCGTATTTTTTTATTACTAGATGAATTCTTAAAGCGGAACACCGTTCGTAAATAGGCAACGTCACACAGATACCTGGTATATAAACCCTTCGATTTCGTTACACCCGATTGCACACCTGAAACTCGTGGCCGATGTGTAGTACTCCTTTCGTGGTCTTTGAATTTTATGCATTTATTTCTTATTCTAAGTGCATATGCATATTCTGTTTGTAAATATTGCATTGACCAATTTATTTGATGTTAGTATTCTCCTGGCTTGAAAAAAAATGCGTAAAATTGGATAATTTCATCGCGACTGAGTAATAGGCGAGGCAAGATGTACGTCCACACAGGTGAGACCTCTACAGCGAAGTACTTTGAACTGTTTAGAGGTCTTCGCCTTATACAGGAGTTGTAGGAACAGCAGTGATGAAAGAGAAATAGGTGGACAGTGCCTATTTACGAGCGGTGTTTAGCTTTAATATATTTTTCACTTTTAACATTCAGTTGTTGGTATTTTTCCGTATTTTGACTATACGCGCGATTATAATATTAATTCAGTGAAGAGAAGCGATGACGGGTTACATGTAGGTGTGATCTGTGTATACGAACAAATTCAGAGAATAATAGAATCAATATCTAAATGAATAAAAATCCGTGTCGAAAAACTTAAAAACAGTTTATTTCAAGATTTCTAAACTGAAATTCATTTTAATCTTATCATTAATTGCGTGTATTTTTACATTGTCTATTCACCAGGGGAATTTGATCGGCAACAGTATACGCAATAAAGAGTTATCATAAGAATTATGAATACAAAAACAGAAAGATGCTTGCAAATATAACTACTGGCCGAAAATCAAGACAGCGAGAAAGGAAACTAAAGAAAAATCGGAAAAAGTCGGGGCAATTTTTTTAAGGAATTTTAAAGGGATTTGAAATATTTGATAGAATTATTGCCAGATCGCTGAAATAATTAAATTAATTTAACGGATTAAATCAGACAGTTCTTTTTATCTATTGTAATAATTGCATTTATCCAAAATTAAATGCGAATAATAACAGACCTATCAAAACAGTAATAACTACCCTCCGCTTCCCGGTTTTCAGTGAGTACATGTTTCACGCAACGTATCAAAAACGGGAGAGCGGATAGAAGTTCTGATTTCTGATTTTGAGATTAAAATACATTTGTAATATTACGGCGGCGTGGAAGAACCAGATGAAAAAATAAATAAGTCTTATTTGTTCGGACGAATAAGTTATTTGTTCGGACGAATTTTTATGTTTTGTTCGGACGAATAAGTTATTTGTTCGGACGAATTAGTTATTTGTTCGGACGAATTCGTTATTTGTTCGGACGAATAAGATATTTGGTCTGCATATGTTAATTATTAGAACACACAGAGAGAGAGAGAGAGAGAGAGAGAGAGAGAGAGAGAGAGAGAGAGAGAGAGAGAGAGAGAGAGAGATATTGAGATTTCATAATCATGGTTACGCAGATGTGAAAAGTCTAAATCAGTTTACAAGCTCATGCGCAGATCCACGAACTTTTTCCCAGTTTGGGAGGGGGGTGAGGAGTCTGAAAGATAATTTTGTTTGCCGCCCCCGCCCCCCGTCTAGATGCCCAATTTAGGCAACGCAGGTTTTCTTTAGTAACTAAAAATAATTTCGTTCTATGCCATAACAAATAAGCCCTTTATCGACATGCAAAGCAAAATTGTGACAGATTTTGAGACTTGAGCTTATATCCTGACAGCAAAATATGTCACATATTGTATACATACAGGGGCGTCAAAAGATATTTCATATTGGGGCGGCGAATTTTATCGATAACTTGGGGAGGGGGGGTTGAATTCGTCCGAACAAATAACTTATTCGTCCGAACAAATCATAATTCGTCCGAACAAATAACTTATTTGTCCGAACAAATCCTAATTCGTCCGAACAAATAACTTATTCGTCCCAACAAATAAGAATTACTTTTTTTTCACCTGGCCCTTCCACGCCGCCGTATAATATATCATATAAAAAAAAATGCTTGTTATAACAAGGGCACCGCTAAGCGGAGCATCCCCTCGCGACATGACTTATTGTACGGGGGAATACGTTATTTAGGAAAATACATGTAAATTTATCAGATCAAAATAAATAAAGTATTTCTTTAAACCACTTTGAATACATACATGTAATATCTATTTAATCCCAATCCCCAAGCTTTGTGGTGTATAAATTGGGGGAGGGGGTTTACATAACAGTTTTCCTATTCCTAGCAGAAACTCAACACATATACTTTAAAGTTTAATAATTTAGATTCATTTAGTGACATTCATTTTTATATAAGCATACATAAACGATCCGTATACATTATGAAACGTCTCTGAAAATCAAGCGCTCTGGAGTCTGCTCTGATGGAAATTCTAGTTGCTAGTTGTCGTATTAAAATTAACCCATAGTATAGTAGATATATATGCAGTTATTATTAATATAAAACAATTTTTGCGTGATAAATGTGCAATATCTGTCAAAGTCTCTACTGAATTTTGGACTAGTTCTATTGTAAGTAATACGGGAAAATTTGTCCGAAAGTCGACTGCTTGTTTCGATGTAAATCGGCAGACTTAAATCTCTTGCCCGCTTCAACTTTTAACTATGGGCACTAGTCTAACACTCAAATGCTACAAAACGTTTTTTTTTTTACCTTTACTAGATTTAAATCCCCAAAAATGTCAAGTTGTTGATTTGAACTGTATACGGTAGCGATTAACTTCAAGTCGTACATAAAATTACCGGAAATGTCGATTGTCAAGTCGTACATAAAATTCATGTTTTTAACTTCATTTTTTACGATAATTAAAAAAATACTTAATCAATTGATTTTGAAATCAACAGGGTTTGTCCTTTTACCATGCCAAAGAAGTGTACACAGTTTGATGGATATTCATGAGAGGGTTTTCTTGGAATTTAGAAAATTGAAATGGAGTACACACACACATACATACATACATACATACATACATACATACATACGAACACACACACGCACAGTAGCGATGCTATATCCCCTTCGCAACAAGTTGCGCGAGGGGATAATTACCACCTTGCTGAAATCAATCGGGCAAAAACCAAACAAAATTATATCGGGAAAAACCAAAGCGTTCAGGCCTCGCCTACCTCATTAATAAAGCGCGCAAACCGTTCATAAAGCGTGCAGCTATTTTTAGCAAAGCGTACCGTGCAAAAAGCGAACCGTACCGTTCACAAAACAAACCGTACCGTTCACAAAACGAACCGTACCGATCACAAAGCGAAACGTACCGTTCAAAAAGCGTATCGAACCGAACCGTGCAACTGGTGTAACTGGTGTTGTAGCACGTTTCAGGGTCTGTACTGTTTTGAGGGAAATATTCGCCCCCATTTATTTTCGCCCCTTTCGCCCTCATTGTCATAGGGCGAATTTAAGACTGGGCGAATGCTATGTTTAATATATATGTTAACACAACTGTATCCTGGCGAATTCAAGACGGAGCGAAATCGTTTGCAAGTATAAAAGGGCGAAATTAACACGGGACGAAAATAACGATGTACTATACAGTATAGTTTCAAAACTGCAGCGATGTGTGCATACACATTTTCAAAACGCGCTATCAGTTACGAGACTATATTCTTCAAATAATAATGATACAATGCTTAAATTTACATGTACTAATTTTGATTTATTCATCTGTTTGGTTATTTGCAATTACTGACAATAACTTTTCAAATAAACCAAACAAGATATTTGTGAGCCAATGCTCACCAGTGATACCCTCGCTCTAATGTGAATATGCAAAATAACCAAAGTCGTCATTTAACAGGAAGTTGACGTCCGATTTGTACAAAAATATATCCCACGATATTGCATGCCTTAACAAATAGTGTGTAAAAATGTCAAGCATCTGCGATAAATAGTTGCTGAGAAATCTTTGACTAAAATTTGTTTGAAAATTTTGACTAAAAATAATTAAAGTCGTCATTTAACAGGAAGTTGAGGTCCGATTGGTACAAAAATATATCCCACGATATTGCATGCCTAAACTAATAGTGTTTTAAAATTTCAAGCATCTGCGATAAAAAGTTGCTGAGAAATCTTTGACGAAAATTGGTTTGAAAATTTTTGCTTAAAATAAACAAAGTCGTCATTTAACAGGAAGTTGACGTCCGAATGGTACAAAAATATATCCCACGATATGGCATGCCTATACAAAGAGTGTGTTAAAATTTCAAGCATCTCCGATAAATAGTTGCTGAGAAAAATGCGACACAAATTTGTGTTAGTGACGGACAGACAGACAGACGGACAGACACACAAGGGTAAAACATTTACCCCCTTCTCCTTCGGAGCGGTGGTATAACTATTCCGTAAACTTACATAAAAGGCATTTTACAATTTTTTTCTCTGCCGGTGACGATTGATGATGATGATGATGATGATGACAGCGTTACAAACCAGATTATAAATATTTATATACATGACTGTATTTGCAATTGTACCACAGTATACTTAATTATTCAATTTTGTTTTAAAATCAATGTTAAAACAATACACAATTACTGATATCAAAATTTATCAGCATACAATGCTGTACCTTCCGGTATAACAGATGACACTCTAGTAATATCTGTGTTATTTTTAATTATGATAATTATGTTTGTTCATCTTAGACAAAGCCTAGTTGTGTTGATCACTTAAAAAAGATGTAGTACTTACCTACACACATACCAATATCCGTGTCCCACAGTGTGCCTGGACAACACCCGTTAAACAGCCTGCAAAAAATCAACATCTTTAATATGTTATACGGTTTGACCGTTGGGGCGAGCGCAGAAGGAACTACACATCTCTCATCATCGTTAAATGCAATCTGAGCCCCAACCTAAAAATATGGCTTTCTCTCACTTTTACCCCGCCAGGAACCAGAAGTAAGAAAACATTTTTCCAAGTGTCCCGACCTCGGATCATATACATAAACCAACTACAACTGAGCATCAATCAAATGTAAAACAGACTTATTAAACTATTTTGATAAAAACAAAGTAGTTTGGATTTTTTTTAATGCAAATACACTCATGTATTATCATTCCTTTTTTAATAGTATTTAAGAAAGAATTCCCTCCGTTCGTACACGTTGTCTATGGAGCTTGCTACGCGAACTGCGCTCGCTATAATACCCCAAATCTTTAACTTAAAAAAAATATATATAAATAAAATTTAAAAGGGCAACGGGTAATTTTGCCTTCCGTATGGTTTATCCTGATGGAGTCATCGGATAGCTTATAATAAGATATGCATGTTATCATTTGCAATTTTTTTTTTCAAAATCCGTCGAACAAATATGTTTGAGATTGTTAGGGATAATCATCAATTGATACATCAGATACAGACAGTACACGTTTTCTGCATTAAAATTTGGTGTAATACCATCTTAAATAATCTAATAAAATCATTGGACGAACATGAATGTAATTTATAATTTTGAATCTATAACGACGACCGATTCTCGGATTTTGAATTGGTGAAGTATAGAAATGTATAATTATAACAGTTTTACCGATTTAATTGAATAAAGCAAAATAAATCGTAATTTGCAGCTTTAAACATTTCCAGTACGTTTCTCAGTAATTTTTCTCCAAGCCATTTCTTTGCATTAGTCACATAAACTGCAAAAAAATTACGTTTTACATGGTCCTTTCTTAGCAAATCCTAAATAAAGCAAGGTAGCACAAATTAAAATATGCATTCTTTATAACTTCGTTCAATGCAATGCATTGTTGTATCACCGGGGAAAATTAGGTGTTTCTATATATCCGGCGACAATAAGACTAAAATGCTCTAGGTGGTAAAAAGCACTTTATTTAAACTTTAGGTCGGTATGGGTGATTTCTGGGATTCCAAAAACTACACCCGAACAATCCGAAACCTAATTCCTCTCTCCCCAACAACGGTGTATATCACAATATATATAAGAATTGAAAACAATAGAAATTAGCACTTGAGCACGAGTGACATATGTCATGGAGTAAAACTTCAATTTGAGTGAGTCAATTAAATCAAAGGTGAGGTGTAATAAGAGTTGATAAAATAATTAAGCAATTATAACTAAAGTGAATTATTGTCTTGTACAAAGGGAAAGATACAATTATGAATTCTTTTGAAAATAGATAATACAGTAAGTCAAATTTCACGAAAATGTCTTCAACATGAGTTTGTCAATATTTCACTCCATGATAATTCCCTCGCGCTTCGGAAAATTAGACGTCCTCGTCTAAAGAATCACCGGAATGATTTGTAGAGAATGCGTGGTCTGTATCTCAGCGTCGTTTGCTTGGGTCTTGGCCGGAATATGCAAAATGTGTTCTACATTGCGGAGGTCCACAACTGCAACACGGCATTCTGGGCTGAACCATATTTAAAATGAACCTTTGTCGTCGGACGCCACACCAGGAAAAGTTTCCTAAGATTCGAATGCAATAGAATAGTCGCTTAGAAACATATTTTAGCATGATGGCCAAGAAATCCACACACGAGACACACAGAACGAGAACAAGTGTTCGCAGGGTGACGTCATCCCGCACTTGTTATATGCTAGATGGAATCCATGCGTAGAGTGTGTCCGTGCAAGTCCTGGGATGTCCAAAACTCGAAAAGCAGCGACGTTGGTATATGGTCGTAACAAGCTGTTGAATCTTCTGCTCTTTGGGTTGCAATATCGGCGTGTGTTGATGCTCTTGGAAAACTCGCTCGGTTGCTGGTACACGGGATCTAACTGCTACAAAGTATATGTAGCAGCCCCGGGTAAATTACCCTTAGGATGTCTCCACCAAACTATCACCGGGGAAAATTAGGTGTTTCTATATATCCGGCGACAATAAGACTAAAATACTCTAGATGGTAAAAAGCACTTTATTCAAACTTTAGGTCGGTATGGGTGATTTCTGGGAATCAAAAAACTACACCCGAACAATCCGAAACCTAATTCCTCTCTCCCCAACAACGGTGTATATCACAATATATATAAGAATTGAAAACAATAGAAATTAGCACTTGAGCTAACTTCAATTTGAGTGAGTCAATTAAATCAAAGGTGAGGTGTAATAAGAGTTGATAAAATAATTAAGCAATTATAACTAAAGTGAGTTATTGTCTTGTACAAAGGGAAAGATACAATTATGAATTCTTTTGAAAATAGATAATACAGTAAGTCAAATTTCACGAAAATGTCTTCAACATGAGTTTGTCAATATTTCACTCCATGATAATTCCCTCTTGTGACCGCGTAGATTTGTACGGTGCTCGGGAATTCTTCTGGAACTGCATCCGCCGTGACATGAAAAACAGTTAATTGCACGATTTTGTTTTAACAGATTAGCAGTCCTTGAGACATGGCACTCTGTCTCTTTGAAATCACATAGAGTCTGAAAAGTGTGAGTCACTAATTGAATAAGTAACTTTGTACAAAATAAACTGTGAGAAAATATTACAAATAGAACTGAATTTAAAAAGTAACGTCCAAAATAAAGTTATAATAGAACAGTGAATTTTGCACGGTGATAGTTTCCCACCGCTCCGGGGAAAACACGTCTTCGTGTTTTGAATGGAACATAACAATTATGCCAATTTGTTCCGTTTTTTGGTTTCTGAGACAATAGTAATTGGGCGTTGAGAGGGCGTTGAAACGTTGTTTGGTTGAAATTAGTAGTTGCATGGGCATTGAAATGGCGCTGAAACGTTGTTTAGTTGAAACTTCTCGGTAATCAAAGATAAAATCATGTTGTTGTCCATCGCTGTTAAGTTGAGATGAGCTTCAATGGGGGGAACTCGCTGGCTGGAAAGGTCCATGATCTGGCTACTGCAAAATATATGCAGCAACCCCGGGCGTTGTTGTTACCCTAAGGATTCATCCACCAATTGTGACCGCGTAGATTTGTACGGTGCTCGGGCATTCTTCTGGAACTGCATCCGCCGTGTGCAGTACGAACAGGGTGAGGGAATGTTGGCGTAAAGGGTACAAGGTAAAAGGTTGAGGCGCGCTGCGGGCCGTAAGTTAAAAACGAAGGGTAGGAGTGCCGTATTCCCGAAGGTCCACCAAAATACAGTTCCAGAGAAATAAACAGGCAATTGATGCAGAATTCCGTATTTATTGGACGAGACATAACGATGGCAGCATTACAACAATTTAACAGACAGACATGTTACAAACAAGTCGGATATGGCCAGTATTGACCTCCGGACTCAAGACTCAGCTGGATGAGTCGGACGACTGGCCGAGGCTGGCCGCCGTATTCCAGACTGCCGATTGATAATTTTACATGACTATATATAAGAACCTGAACAATAAGTATAAATTGACAGGTGGTGACATAAGTAAGCTGAGTAAAAAATTGACAGATATACAATAATTTAATAAACTCAATGAGTCTTTGATGTCCTAGACATGAAAAACAGTTAATTGCACGATGTTGTTTTAACAGATTAGCAGTCCTTGAGACATGGCACTCTGTCTCTTTGAAATCACATAGAGTCTGAAAAGTGTGAGTCACTAATTGAATAAGTAACTTTGTACAAAATAAACTGTGAGAAAATATTACAAATAGAACTGAATTTAAAAAGTAACGTCCAAAATAAAGTTATAATAGAACAGTGAATTTTGCACGGTGATAGTTGTATCAACTTAAGTTGAATATTTTATTCCTGGAACAAATATATTGAATCATTAAAAAAATCCGCTTTAAAAATTATTTCATTAAAATGTGTTTTGTCATTTGAAATTATCCAATGCCTAATTTTAAATTTATTTAATTTTAGTTATTTTATTTAAGGAATGCGGAAATATTATATGAGTATTTTGGTTGGAGGAAAGCGGCATTTAGCTAATACGGCTTAAAGGGTTTTATGAAAGATTTGATCACGCCACAATCTTAATGATATTCTCATAATATACAGAGAAATATTCCTCATTACTTATATTTATATTCTTGTAAAGACTTAAACCATTAAATATTAAATTATTCTTCATCTTAATTTGGTATAATTCTGAATAGTTGCTTGCGCCCCAACAGTCATTCATTAGCGTAATTAAGGAAACTATTGAAATATACATGTTGTGGTGTTTTCAGACAATGACAATGAGAAATATAATCATTTTCGCGTACCATTGTATAAATAGTGCCTGTTTTGGGGTTTGTTTTTTTATGCTTTTTTATTTTTTTTTGGGGGGGGGGTAACAGTTGAAATTGACACCCTAAGAACAACCATTGTCAACCGACGCGAAGCGGAGGTTGACAATGGTTTTCGAGGGGTGTCAAATTCAACTGTCATCCTTCCAAACAGGCACTATTTATTTTATCATACTGAATGTCTTAATTTTAGAGAAAATTTTACTGCTTTTATATATAAATGACGTGATTTCTACAGCGAACCGTACACGCATAATTTACCAGCATGCAACAATTCGTTTTATTATACTTTCATGTTAAATACTGAAATCTGATTGGTTTAGACGCAGTTGACAATCCGTTCCCATACCCTCAGCGTTAGCAACACACTTGGCAACGGGCCGATAGAACGAATTGTTACATGCGCGTAAATTATGCGCGTACGGTTCGCCGTAGAACTCACGTCTTTTCTATATAAAAGCAGAAAAATTTGCTATAAAATTAAGACATTCAGTATAATAAAATAAATAGTGCCTGTTTGGGAGGGTACCAGTTGAAATTGACACCCCTCGAAAACCATTGTCAACCTCCGCTTCGCGTCGGTTGACAATGGTTTTCTTGGGGTGTCAATTTCAACTGGTACCCTCCCAAGCAGGCACTATTTATATAGTGTAACCCGTTGCCAAGTGTGTTGCTAACGCTGAGGGTAATAAAACGGATTATCAACTGCGTCTAAACCAATCAGATTTCAGCATTTTAACATGAAAGTATAATAACATTAATTGTGTCCTCTATCGGTTTTATCTAATACACCATTATATAAACTATGAGGAACTTGCAATATTTTGAAAAGTGCATAACTAAATGTATAATAACAAGTTGAGGATGCATCAGGAAAAGTTTCAGCACAGACGCAAAAGGTTGCCTGATTTTGCAATGAAAAAATTACCAATCTTTTAAAAAATATTGAGATTCAGAAAAAAATGGAAACGCTCCCATGTAGATACGAAACTGAAAGACTTCATTGTTAAATAATAACTTGAAATGAAAATCAATAGAACAGTACCAAAATGTTTCATATATCATCTAAGGAGCACGGGGTGCAACTCGCGGGCATTTTTGTATGATAGATGTAGCACGTGGACTGAAACTGCATGTTGGATTCAATCAGAATGTACTGTATTTTTTATGGATACACATTTTATAAATATTTTCTCTCTCTCTCTCTCTCTCTCTCTCTCTCTCTCTCTCTCTCTCTCTCTCTCTCTCACTCTCTCTCTCTCTCTCTCATAACAACCATACACAGGGAATAGGAAATATCTGGATCGACGACGCTCATATTTATTTAGAAGCCTCTTCTGTAAGAAAGAAAATGTATGGTGTTGTTCGTTAGACAAAGCCATGCGCAATTTTTGTTTTTTCTTTTGTTTTAAACAGGTATGACAACCCAGGGCATGTCGTTTTTACCATGGGTTTGTTAATCACTATAAACAGGAAATGATCATGACTTGTCTTGTGTTCTTGTGTAGTTTGTATTGTTGAAGTTCGTATGTTACGAGTTAGTTAGTCATGTGCGGATCCACAGAATTATTTATTTTTCCAAGGGGGAGGGTCAAATTTATGGAAAATTGTTTTTGTCCGGGGGGGGGGGGGGTTGGTTGCCCATGCTCATTAAATTATAATGCTTTAATGAATATGCCTAAAAAATATTCACATCGATCATTGGTATTTTTAAAGGGGCATGGTCACGATTTTGGTCAAATTCTATTTTTCTGTTTTTATTATTCACAATGCTTTAGGATGCATTTCCAATGACCAAAAGAAATTGGTGAGTCAGTAGTGAAATTTTAAGCAAGACACACGGCTCAAAGTTCTTTGTCATGTAAATAAGGCTCGTGTCCTGTTTTTGTTTACATTAGTTCAATATACCGCTTAAAGTTCTTTTTCAAGCTGATTTTTCCATCTTCTTATTCATTTTAAGCATAAATAAACAGATCCTAACGTTTACCACAATGATGTTTGGTCTAAAACTGGAGTTTTCACTTCTACGTTCAAAATGTAAATAAAAGCTTTGTTTACATAGCAAAGAATTGTAAGCTCTGTAACTCGCTTATAACTCAACGAATGACGCTCAAATTTTGGTTGCCTATTACAAATGCCTTACTGAAGCAATGTAAACATAACAATCGGGAAAATAATTTTTGACCAAAATCGTGACCATGCCCCTTTAAGTAAACATCGCCTAGGTTCTTGACCACACGCTTCCACATAGTTGTAATGTTATCTTTACACGAGTTGACATCTTTGCTTTTCCTTGCTGGGTGTCGTATGATACATTTACTATGTAAATAAAGATTCAGATATACAAATATACAGTATAATGCTGTTGCTTTTGTTAGTTATATTTTTTTCATTTTTGTTTGTATTTTTTTAATAATAGCTATGACGCTAGCACTCATTTTATGCTACATATAAAATATCTGTCAGATATTTAATTCAACAATTTTAGAAGGGAATTGTGATAAAATATATTCGACTAGTATTCCTATTGAAAGATTCTGTCCCTGTGATGTATATCCGTAATAGTACACATATGAATGCATAGAAAAATACCACTAAATATAAGACTTGATATAAATGAATTATACTACAATGATTTGTTTATAAAATAAAATATCTTTTAAACCATTCCAAACATGCTTTTACCCATGGCACTGTAAACCTGAAACAAAAACCAAAGTATGCAAGGTTTTTGTAAACGGGGGCTTAAGTAATAAAAAATAATCATTGAACTTTCCTTTTCTGCATTCATCTTTAAAATCGCAGTTGTTTTCATCACATGAACAGAATTGGTTAAACTGCTTTCCATAAAAAGGGTATGGACATGTCTTGGAGCAATTTAACCAAAAAAATCCAGGTGGACAATCTTAAAGAAAATGGTTAAAAATTTACGGTTTTAAATGATTATTGACTTGCTTCATGATAGTTGAGTTATGTGGGTTTTTCTTCCCCATAGATTAAAGATCAAGGTCATGGTTTTGTAGTGTTTCTCATTTTATTACAAACTTTTAAAGGGATAAATATATCTGAGCTATTAAACAAGTTTTAAATAAGTTTTTGTCCTTATTTGAAATATTTGTTTAATGAAATTCATCTAAACTTTAACATCGGGTTCGTTTTTTAATGGTCTTGCTATATTGGCCCGGCATATTGCATGACGTTGAATAATGATATCAATAATATAAAAGCTGAAATAAAATCATGAACACACATTGACAGCACACCACTCAATGGAATTCGGATACGGTCTCATCAACCCTCTCTCACTGTCAATACAAACATGAATGTATTTTGGTTTTACTAAAATACCATTTGTAGGTCTTGTGGTGTATAAGCAGCATGGCGACCTCAACTCCCCAGCACCAAGTACAACCAGTTGAGCCCCCTATACATAGTCATTTAGACCTTAGTAATATTGCTGCTAGCTTAGTCAAAGTTTTTAAAATAAATGGAATTATATCAGCTTATTATTTATTCAGTTTGGTGGCACATGATCTTTATTTTGATTGAAAGCTTTGCTACGGGGTCCATGATTATCCATGATTGTAAAATCTTGAAATCCATGCCGAAATTGTAATGTAAGGTCTTATAATTGGTACTAACGGAAATCACATTAGGCAGAGTAGCGAGTCCATTTCGCAATCACCCTTTGCAAAACTCAAAGTTGTCTCCAGTAACCATGGTGGTTTGTTATAGGTTGATACACCGTCTGTCCCATACCTTGAGCCTGTGTTAATGATTTAATAGATAAAAAGTATTGCTCAGTCAGGTATTTTTCTTTCGTAAAGCATAACGCATGCTAATTAAGCTAGGTCTTGGAGCGCTGGCAGCACATTCAGACAAAAAAATGAATATTGCGAGTCCACAAATCTGATTTTCAATTATAATGGGTTTCGGAATTCTAGGTAAGATATTTGTGGATAAGTGTTTAAGTGTATTCAATAAGCTGTTTACAATTTGTGAAATGTTTTAACCATTTAGAGAGGGTACTCGAGCAAAAAGCCAAAAATAACTAGAGGTTACTGTGAGCAAGCTCACAAATGAAACCCCCGCTAAGAAAATATAATAACTGAAGTACCGGTATTTTTCTCTATTGGAAAGTAATGGATGCACTATTCTGTTATAGTGACATTGAACTTGCAAAAATGACCAAAGCTCACGATAAGGACATATATACAGGACTTGTTTACAGGTCAAAAGCAATCTTTGTGTCACATTTTAGCTTCTTATTAATTTCCATTACAAGATATGGCCTAGACAAGAATTATGCATTTTTTTAACAATGACCTTGAACTTGCACAACTGAACATGGGTCAAATTCATGACACGCACTCAGGTCATAAGCAATCTTTATGTAAAGTAGGAACGTCCAATGTTTCTCCATAACAAAGATATAGACCGGACACGAATGTTGCACCTTTCCTTCCAGTGACCTAGAGCTTGCACAAATGACCTTGGATCAAAATCATTACACACCCTGAGGTAATTAGCAATCTTTGTGTGAAGTTAGAACTTCCAATGTTTTCCCGTACAAACGATATGGACCGGACACGATTGCACTGACAGACGGACGGACAAGGTGATTCCTATATGTCCCCAAACTTTGTTTTCGGGGGGTTATAATGATGTTGATCACTTTCTTGATATCTTTATGTTAGCACCTCGGGATTCCGTTTAATTTAAGTTAATGTTTAGTTCAATCTGTTTCGAGTTGAGTGTTTTAATAGCATATTGAAAAGAAGCTATTGGGCCCACAACTAATTAATTGTACTTGGGTTTTAATCGACACCGTCAATATAGCAATTCGAATACCTATGTCCAACAAAACATTTGCATGACACTGCTATTATCTCTTTCAGCTTAAGGGTTGGAGGATTGCCCTACTGACAGTAGAGTATATGCTTTGGCATAGTCTGACTTTGGCTCGATCTCACCAGTAGTGCACAACTATTTGCTATCTGACTGCATTTCAACCTGTAATTGGTGATCAAGCAGATGAACATATGTTTGCTGGGCTAACTATTCTTGCGTGTATCGTTTTGGGATGACTAACAAGGCAATGATTATTAGCCGACTCTCCTACTGTATATAGCCGTGGCCTATATCGCCAAAAATATCAGTATGAGATAATGTTTGTGTTATTGTTTTTTCTCCTATATTGAGGCATATTTGATAAAAATATGTTGTTTCTTTCCCAGTGATTGTAATGGTTAAAAGATTACAAAGTCATATCAAAATGTAAGGTTGATCTGACAGTTAGTTTGTTGACCACCTAGCCTTCTTAACTAGCCCGATCAGGTGCGAAGTTAAAACTTGAGTTATGACACAATCAATGTCGATTTAGTGCAAACTGCCAGAAAACCAACACCGTTCATATGCAGTTGCTACTGTAATAATGTCTTATTGTTTCCACTGAATCATAGACGTATATACTAACGGAATAGACAACTATTGCAAGTCTCGCCGATATCACACTGTACGTGATTTTGTAGGTTAATTTTAACTTTGTATTTCTAAAATTGTTATTTGTACTTTATATACCTGATCTGATCATAAGTTCTTAAGGTTTCTCCACCCTCGATGTTTTTATGGTTTAATCTGTGTAATTTTTGTTTAAATTTGAAGATTAATATGTAAACATTCAAATTGAACTTAAATATTGGTATGTTGCAAATATTTTGTTCATGCTGTAGGAGCTAACACAGGTACACTTTGATGGCAATTATAGCGACGACTGCTCTCCAATCCAACATCACATTTTTTTTTTTACTGATTTCTATATAATAAAGCAATTTTTAAAAGAGATTAATCACAATCCTTTATTTTATGTATTTTAACATTTTAAGGCCATTTAACTTGCCAGTATGAAAGCTATCACATTTACAGTGCATTTTAATACAATTTTCCAACCATGAATAAGTACAGTTTAGCAACATAAACAGTCTATAACTTATGAAATAATGGTTCAAACTGACTGAAATTGGTACATTTGTAATTCATTATATATCCTATTGAAATCTGCAACGAAATGTTTACCTTGCCAGGTAAAAAATTATGAATTGTAGTCTCTATCAAGTTTGCCTATGTAAGTTTTTATCAGTTTTTCATTAAATTCATACCACTCTCTATAAATTGTTAAACATTAGTGTCATATCACTTTACATGACTTAAAATGTGTTAAGCCACTAGTATAAATCAAGAAATATTGGCAAAACCATGCATCACATAACACTAATATTATAACCGATAACGGTAAAATATTCCGGAATGCTCACAATGACGTCATGCGACAATCGAAAGACCTTAAAACCCATGGATCCGTCGTGTTCCACTTTCGAGATCAGGTAAAACTATATGTTGATTTATCTTTATATCCAAATTATTGACCACATGTAACACAAAAAATTAGGAAAAACCAATTCCTTTTTACAAGAAGAAAAACAAATTATACTAGTAGACTAATTGTTCTCGAACAATTAGAGGTCTTTCCACCTCATTATTTTTTATGTTTTGTTTCAATATAATTAATAAAACATTTTCTCTGCGTTACTTTATAAAAAAATTGGTTAAAAACTTAAATATGCAAATTTTTTTTGTTTGACCTTGACCTTTGACCTTTATGTCATATTGACTGGTAAAGGTCAACATTTAAATTTCAAGTGGTCTGATGGTCCTACGATGTAAGGTTCAAAAGTTGTAAGTGTTTTTAACGAAATTAAGAAACTTTCAGGGGCGATAACTGCTACAATGGGGGCTAGGGCCCTTTCGGTATGAATAGAATGAAGGAGCACCTAGATGTACTGAATACATTAGTAAAAGTTTCAAGTCTCTATATCTTATGGTTTATGAGAAGTAGCGATAACAAGCATTTTGTACAAAAGGGGCAATAACTCTATAATTGTTTCAATGTAGGGGCTGAAGGGTTATATTTTCAAATGTCTTAAGAAGCCCTACTATATCCATGAAAAAGTTTTTCTCTACCACCCTAAACAAAAGAGATCTAAAAACTCATTAATTAACAGATTTCCAAATGACCTTGACCTTTGACCTTTATATCATTTTGTTCGGCAAAGGTAGACGCTTCCATCCCAAGTGGTCCGAAGTCTTTACGATATATAATAAAAAAGTAGGAAGCGATTTTATAGAAATTGAAATACTTTCAGGGGCAATAACTACTATAAGGGGGCCTCAGATCCTTTCGGTATGAATTGATTGAAGATCCCTCTAAGTTTACTGAAGACATTGGTAAAAGTTCCAAGTCTCTATCTCTTATGGTTTCAGAGGAGTAGCGATAACAAGCATTTCGTACACAAGGGCAATAACTTTGTAAATTCTGGGAGTTATTAAGCAAAGGGTCATTTGGTACCATAACTTTTTATGGTCAATAACATAAAGAAAAAAGTTTTTCAATATCTCTTGAAATAAAAAAGCTGTCCCTGGAAAAAAAGAGAAGAAAAAAAAAAATAATAATAATAATAATAAAAAACATAAGAAATACAAAAGGTCTTTCACCTGAAAGGTGGAAAGACCTAATAAACGATATAATATACTGAGATGGAACGCAGTTTTAAAAACGTGTCAAGGTTCGCGTTATATCATGGTAAGTAAACATAATGATGGCGAATGTAAGAGTTTCCTTTCCCTTTAGTACATGTATATACGTCCCTGCTTGAAGTTTAACCTAATTTGAAATTTTGAATTAACCAGCTGAAACCCGTATTCAGATGAGAAATGTGTTTAATTGAGAAAATGTTACTTTTCATAGTACAATTTAGAAAGATAGTTGATATCACTAAAGAAACATACACATTTATAATTATTACAATGCACATCACTAACCTCCACATATGTTCTTCTCTGTATCCCATCTCGTGTTTGGACAACATCCATGTGGAAAACTTTAAATATTAAAAACCATGCAAGGAAAAGCAAGTTACTAGTTTTAACGTTTTTTTTCTAAATTGAAATGCCAACTTTATCTTTTTTTATTCTAAACCGTTTATTACAGTTATAAAATTATCTGCTATTCATGGTTAAACATACATTTTTTCCCTTTAAAATTAAGTATAAATTCAATTCCCCAAAACAACTCTAACGCTTTCACTTATCATTTTTTTATTTTTGAGTTTGACATAGTTGAATATTAAGATGGGTTTCCAAAGTTAATCCTGTTTACATACAATTAAACTCATCCACAATTTCCTATATCTGTGCAACCTCAAGGCCCTTCATCAGCATATCCGGAGTAAAGTAAAGGAAAACCATAGCGTAAATAAATGGAATCCATTGCATAATCGCTGAATTTATCCACCAAGTCATAATATATTAAACGACTGAACATAAATATGTTGTGCTTAATCAATTTGCATGTGATTTGCCAATGTTTATATCCTGGAGTAAAATAAACTTTTTTTGCAATAGTTCATAAACTTCGCACGAAATATTCAATTGCAATATAATCAACCATTTCAACTTATCAAGTACTAGTTGAATGTAATCAGCCAGCAGAGGTCAATTAGATTTTATCTTCACGGATAAAAATGCACACTCGATAAACTAATCAACATATTGTTCGGTTGATGGATGAAGACTTTTGTCCGATATGATTATTTTAGTCATTTATAATAATATTTAGATTCTAGAATAAAGTCCAGTAGTTTGAAAACGCACTACAATAACATGTATTACATAGTTTTGCTTTCAAATAGCAAAAGTTCTCCACATTTTTTATGCCTTTTTTCCTAAGGAAATATTATTTACGAACGTACAGGTTTATGTTTTCTTACAAGTCAACATAATAGTAATTTGTCATTGAAGTAGTACGAGATTTTTCGCATAGATGCTTTACAAAAACACAAAATGCTAAATTCCTAAATTCAAATTAAAGTTAGGCAGCAAGACCAAAGATGTTTTGGAATAATATGCCAAAATAGTGACCATATTCTTTGATGAATATTTACAGTATATAAACATGTATAGCTACGGCATTTAAAGCTTAATTAAACAGACTGGGTGTTCAAAAGTTAAATTACGCGTGTTTTGTTTTTGATGTCGCAAAACTTGAGTGCTGTACAAATGCAAAGTCACGTCAGCTAAAACTACAAGTTTTCGGCGATGGCTGTAACAGTGGCTCTTCTTTCATGAGAACTTACCCTAAAAAAAATTTTAAAAAATGATTTGAGCATATTATTTACATTTGCAGTACGGACAGGAAATTTTAGAATTAAATCAATTTTCAAAATATACAGTCTCACAAAAGCAATGGTATGTGAGAACAAATCTTCACAACGCTCTAACACGCGTTAATCATTCTGTATTTATTCAGTTATGAGACAATATCTTTCAAATTATGATAATTCATTGCTTTAAAACATTCTATTCTTGAAGGGCTCTTTTTTAACTTTATGAAAGCTTCTTACTAATGTGTGTCTATCAAGTTAAAATTATTTGTAACTGGTTTAATATAATATGGAACATTTACCATATAATGCATTCCGATATGTATATGCATTGAACAAGGACATGCCCGTAAAAAAAGGCGTCTAATGTCATCACTGCCCACACAATACAAGCCCTCCTGTTTTTATAAATGTTATCTTTCGGGAAAATCACCTTTGATGTGAACTGTTTCATGATATGTCTAAATTAATGTTCAGATGTTTATTTAATGCAGAATACTGTAGTTATTTTTTTTTAAAGAATAATAATCATTTTTCACTCCAAAAAAAACTTACATAGGAAATAATTACCAGGAAGTACTTATGTATGCAATTTACGATACAATTAATTAAAATTTTAAAGTAGATGCCTGAACGCATAACAAATTCATTTTTATGTCCACTTCAACTACTTTAATCGATACTATTTTATGAAAACAAAATCAAGGACTGTGTACTGTAGATGGATTTATTTTCTATTCAGTACACTGAGAGAAATTTCTATAATATATCAATATAGACAAGATAATTTTGATGCAAAGCTTAAATCGGCTGCCAAGTTTTAAAAGCGATTTCGAAAGGATTTGCAATATAGTAAATAAAAAAAAACCACGGGACTTTCCGCAAACGTAAAATCTCTCTCTCTCTCTCTCTCTCTCTCTCTCTCTCTCTCTCACTCTCTCTCTCTCTCTCTCTCTCTCTCTCTCTCTCTCTCTCGAGAGAGAGAGAGAGAGAGAGAGAGAGAGAGAGAGAGAGCTAAAATTCTCAAAGAATTACGATAGTTACAAAATATAAAATACTCAAAGAATTACGATAGTTACAAAATATGTTTTTTATATACGAAAACGGAATTTTAAATAGCATGCAAAGACTGGTGACGTGATAAGCAAAGGGAGGTAAACCGCAATACATTTTTGCAGAAATCATATCAATATCAATTTGACATTAAACAAACCTATGATATTTCATTTAGGAGTTTAACACATGTTAGTGTTATAAAAAAGTATTCTATCGAGACAAGAAAAATAACGTATTAATTTTCCATTTGCACTTTCTAACACAAACACATATAGATCGGCCGCTCCTGCGGCTGATTATATTATAAATCTTGTAACTGTAAGTTAATTAGTATATTTTAATGAACTCCCACTTTCTTTGCCTTACCAAATCCACTTTGTTTTTCAACAAGAACGTAGGTGAGAATTGGACAGTCGGCATAGAGCTTGGTCTTATTTTCTGTGTTTACAACAACATTTTTTTTAAAACAAGCACAACACATAGAACATATCCGATAAGGCTCGAAAAAGTTGCTTTAAAGCTTTTTTAAATTGTCAGCAAATAAGCTGCGCTGTTTTCATTTCAGTCTTTACAAATAGGAGGTTTTCAGAGAAAAAAAAAATAATACGAATTCGAAATACGTGGTCATTGCACACTCTTTACCCAGAGGCACTCTGGGTTAAATATGAGCCAGATTGGGCAAGGTGGAGAAAAGATAATTATGCTCCAGAGAAGTGATCTCGGACGGACAAAATGATCACTACAGGTCGCCTGCAGAGATGGTCATTTCTCTTCACGTATAATGTGCTGATTTTTTTTAAGAATGACACTTATTCTACATGCGAAAGGGTTATTTTTCTTCGTCGAATAATGACTGGGGTAACCCCGGTCATTATTCTATGCGGGGCAACATTCTTTACTCAGGCCATCATGATTTCATGGTTTTTTTTTTTTGTGTGTGTTTTTTTTTAAATCGAGATCCCTTTTTATCCAAGGCTATGACTAAGCGATTTTGTGAGATTTTTGGGTATGTGAGTGTTTTGAGTCCACTTCTTTCCTAAATTGACTTAAGGCTTATTTTGCTTGTTGAAATGAGTTTATTCTTCGTGATACACATTAATTTATCAAATTTAAAACTGTTTAATTTTTTTCGGTTCGCATATAATTGCAAAACATAGTTGTATCTTAAAAATATATTCAGAGACCTCCGTTAAAGTTCAAAATAGCATAAATAATGAATAGTTGAGAGCATATTTAATAAAGAACTAAAATTTTGGCAGTTATGGATTTAGATTGACATCCACTAAAAAATGATTCCCACTATTTCCTACGGAAAATCATTGTAATTCACAGCTTTATAGAAATTGACAAGACTGAAATATACACAATCCAGTTCTGAACAGCTTATTTTCAGCAACCTATGAACAATCACATAATGCACGAAATAATCATGAAGATGTCTGACTCAAAATTCCTTATGAAGATTTTTTCTCTAACTGTCTGATGTTTATTAACAATCATAACTATTTAGTTATTTTTACTTATGTTTATGAGCAATTCATTAATTTGTTGAAAGAAAAATGCACAATCACATAATGCACGAAATAATCATAAGATGTCCGACTCAAAATTCCTTATGGAGATTGTCTTTTTATTTTCTCTTACTGTCTGATGTTTATTAACAATCATTGCTATTTAGGTAATTTTACTTACTTTTTATGAGCAATTCATTAATTTGTTGAAAAAAAATATTATACTGTATACAGGATTATTTTCCCCCTTGATATTATTGCTCGCTTTTCTTCACTTGCAAGGTGTTTCGCCCCGCCTTGAATTCGCCCAAACAATGTTGTGTTTAAAGAGACATACTTTGAGAAAAAGGAATTCGCCTAAATTTAAATTCGCAAATTCGGGTTATCGTATGCAAATTATTTTATGGCAAACTGTTTTCGGCAAAGTTGCCGCAACTTCACATTTCGTATGCAAATTACTTTCTGGCAAACTGTTGCAGCAACTTTGCGACAAGCTAACAGACAATAATATTACAACACAAGAAAAACAGTAATAAACACTCATAATCTTTTAGTTACGGTAATGTTATCCTTTTTTCAATTCATTTACAAATAACTTCTACTTGTGGTTAACATCACACATTTAACATGAACATTTGCAACGATATTAGAATAACATAGTCACATATCTCAAAATAAACTCTTAAATACATTAATGACATCAAACATATATCTTTTCAATTGATGCTTGTAAATAATAATTCAAATTGTTGAATGATTCAAGAGTCTTAGGTAAACTATGGCGAATATCTAAAACTGGAGTTTCAACATGATTATAAAGGACACACGTTAAAATATTCATTAAATTTTACAGATAGAAATCAACCGATTACGATTTGTTTGTTGCTGCAGAAAAACATGTATTGCAGTTTGATCATACCACACGCACAGACTGACTTGGACAAAAGATCACGGTAAGCAAAGTTCAAACCACATACATGTAGGTCAGAAGTCTTGCACCACCACTGGCCTTATTACGAAGCTTTCAAAATGTCTCGCGTGCTCTCTGATTTCACGCATTAAACACAGGATGAATCTCTGCCATTCAGTAAACTGAAAGTTAACTGAAAGGTCTGGAAAGGTGACTGAAAGGCACAGCTATGCCATTCAGTCACCTTTCAGTTACCGATCAGTCACATTTCAGTAACTGAATGGCACAGTTTCATCCTGTGTAAAGCTGACATGAATTCATAAAAGCATTTGGTCGCCATATTAGTTTCCATCGCTCATCACCTGCTACAACGTACTGGGGTATATACAATCAATAATACAATAGAAATGAGAATATTCTTTAAAGGAATTCCAAGGTATCCAATCAGTATCTTGCACAAATAGCACTGGCTTACTTCGTTTGCACATCGAACAAGTGCGAGTTCATACAAAGTAAATAACATCTACATCATTTTGTAGACTCTGCCCGCACATCATCCAACATAGTAAAGAAGCGATAGTAAATCTAAGAAAATAACAACGATGCTGTTACTGCACGATCTTCAACAGTGTGAGGTATGCGCATGTGAGATAATATAGCAATAGCACAAAGGGAAACGATCTACAATCATCGCTGGTTTTCCAAATGTGTGCCTGGATTTGAATATATACTTTGTGTTGTCTTTAATTGGATATGCCTTACATATGCATTGGGGTTTTTTCTTAAAATATTTTTGTTGTGTAATTCCTTGTTTTGTTTGATTTTTATACAATATAAAATACTTCTAAATTTAAAAACAATCCAAAAAGTTAGGTGTCAATTTTAAAAATAATAGATAAAAAAGCTGTCCATATTTAAAACTAATGAACGGAAACAGGTATACATGTAAAACTGTTAACTTATTTGACGGCTACAGGTAAATTGGAAACAATAATAAGACACTACATTTGCCAATGAAGAAACTGGTTTAAAGACTAACACATTGAGAATGATGCGTGATACAGCAGAGGAACACAAAAATACTAATGAATAATCTAATATTGTATTTATATACTCCATTCGGTCCGAATTACGAATCAAAATTAATCCACTAGATTATATTGAAAACTTGTAACAACAAATCACATCAAATAAGATCTCATCGTAGATTGACACAACTGCTCTATAAAAAACACATTCATTACTTATCTAAAAAATAATTCTTGATGACCACATCCTCCTTGGAAAAAGTTCATAAATTTAAACCTTGAACATAAACCTCCTTCGCCCTCGGGAATAAAAATCCATCACCCAAGCCTGTCTTCACATGTTTTGTTTTGGTTGGCTCATTTTCAACCCCTCTATATCCAGAAAATCATCCAGTCATTATTTGCATTACCTCTTTAACACTAACATCCTTGAATTTGTTTAATAAGAAATGATCTCCCCAATAGAAAATAAGATGTTGATGTTGCTCAGTAGATCTTGCGTGATAAAATATTTTATGAGATATTTACAGCACATCTTTTTAAAACCTTGCACATACCTGAAACTGTCCAGTAAGTGAACAAAAGAAAGTCTTACGCAAGGCTGGTTTTATTGTTCAAAATAAAAAAAACCCAAATATTTATCAGCATTGACAACAGGTAGGTAATGTTTTAAGTTGATATATTAAGCTGAAAACTGTCCATTCTGTGAGAAAAATAACTTAATCTTGGTCTTAGGGGCTCGATTAGTTCTTTCTCTCACATAATAGACAGTTTTTGGTTTTTATCCTTTTCTACAAATCTTCCCGTCCAATATAACGTGTTCGGGTGAATAAAATGCAGTCAAACATAAATAATTTTCTCGGCCTTATCCCGTGAGCGTTAACAATGAACATCAAAAACTAAGGTATCAGTAGTCGGAGATAAAAGGGAAATAACGCGTGCATGTATTTATGAATTTATGTCAGCTCATAATCATACAAACAGCTGACTATCAGAACATCACAACATTATCGATCAACATTCGTACGAATAGACTTCTGCGGTGTTGTTTTACTATAATCCTCTCCATAATCTTAAATTACTTCACTCTTTTTTTGGTTGCAGAATCGTTTAAACAATGCGTTGAGAGCTTTTATATCGTTTTATTCAGGTCTGTGTAACCCAGGGAAGACCTACTGGGAGGATAAATAGATTTCATATATAGTTACGATTATTTTCATATTTTATGCAGTTTCTAGGAAAAACAAGAGTATATACCTATGAGTATATACCTAATCTAGTTACAATAAAGATATAAATATGCTGTACTACCTCTAAGAAAATCATTAATTATTTTCTTTATATAATGATTATAAACCGAAAAATGTCCATTCTGTCAGATATTATACAGTCCGAGGCGCATCAGCGCCGAGGACATTACAATATCTGAAAGAATGGGCAGTTTTCGGCTTATAACTTACTTAAGGACTACGTTCACTTAGAATAAAAAAAAATCCACTGTTGATAATGAAAAACCATCTATTGTTTGTTATAGACCTGTCATTGTAGTGTTGTTTTTCACTTTCAAAAAGTAGGTAAATAAACAACTTTTTGAGTTTATGGCCAATGAATATTTTTAAAAATTAAAAAAAAATCCCTAAAAAAGTTACATTATAATTGAGATTGTCTTAATTGTGAATATAATACAAATTGCTAAACTCTTTTAAAACTGAAATACAGTTAACATTATGAATGGCAGTGGCACTAAATAGATACAAAACATTAAGTTTTCATTGACAATTTTTATAAAAATGTAATGGTTAAAATTTTATGTGTTATTTGCGCGAATCGGGTACCGTATATTTTACCTATGTTTATTCTATTTATAGAGTTTCTGTTCAGCGCAAAGTCCTTTTTTTATAGAGATTATGTTTCTTAAAACTTATTAAAAATATCTTCTGAACATTTATCTAGTTGTTTTCTATTTTATTATGATAATCAGCAAAGTGAGACTAATTTGAGAAATTATTTATTTACTTATTATAATGTTTGAGATTTAAACTAGTTTAACAAGTTTATACGGAGTCTCACTTCGCTGACGCCCTTGAGAGTGTTCATGTGTGAAACTTGTGTGAGTGATACCTTGCATTATTTACGGTAAGAAAATTATTTTCATGTTCTGGAATAACTATTCATTTGTATTTTATTCAATACATAGTAATACAAATATCCTTTATGTGAGAATAATAAAATTGTTTAATATACAGACTACTTTAGAGATTGAATTAGCATTTTTAGATAACTTTGTCTGTAGTTTTATAGATTTAAACTTAAATATATATGGTGTTTTTATATACAGTCAATATCTTATGCAAGTGCGTAGTCTACTACTTATTGACTGGGTGTGGCACCGCCGCCATATATTGGAGATTCGTTAATATGCCATATTTTGAATTAAATGCAAATTGTGTATTATGAATTATTTGTGTTTCTTTTGTGCCTATTTGTAATATGAGTTATTTTGTTTATACAGTAGCTCATTGCCAATAAATCTAATATTAAATTGAAATAAAGAACTTGAAAAATAGAAAGCAATCTTATCTATTACAAAATGGCGTCGTGGACAGGATTTTTCAATTGGCAATGAGTTACGGTTTTAGGTCCATACTCTGTGAAGACGTTCAACGTTGTGATTTGACGTAACAGACGTTGTAGCTGTGGCAACCTTGGCTGAAAACAGTGTTATTGTGGTGACAATTCTGATGATCATCATAGACTTAAGATCAACTGATATCAAGATCTACAAACACCGTTCTCAACGCAACGATACAAGAACCTTGGACATCTCATCCTCATTGCAGAGTGCGCGTATTCCAATCAACAACCAACGCCCACTGAGGTGATAAAAAAAACAATTGCACCTATTATTAACTGTAAACTCACTTTTTACATTGCTTATTGCTGTTTTGATCCGTATTTGAAAATGCCTACTAAAAACGAAATCAAAGAACTACTTGACCTTGAAAAGGAAAAGTCTGATCAGTTAGAAAGTGAGGTATCGTATATTTTAACCATTACAAAAATTACAGTCCGAATTTCCTCTATCAATTTTCAAATTCATACCCATTTTTGATTCAATTTAAGACACAATTTAATAATGACATGTGGTGATAACGAACAGAGTTCAAAATCAAAAAAAAATACAAAACAGGAGCAGAGCAAACACGGACCTTCAAAAAATTGGAGGTAGGATCAGGTGCCATGGAGGAGTGAGCATCCTCTGCTGACCATTCACACCCGCCGTGTGCTCTTTGTCGTAATCGGGAAATCGGAAAAAACCGTATACAATTACGTAATAACACTAAAACATTCATAGTATTAACTAACTATATTTAACTATATTCCCATTGGTACCAATTGTGCCCCATTGTTAGCAGACCTATTTTTGTATTCTTATGAAGCAGAATTTATTCAAAAACTTGTACGTGAAAAAATAAATCAATCGCCGTGACCTTCAACTCAACATTTAGGTATATCGACGACGTATTATCAATTAACAATCGTTATTTCCATACTTACGTCGACTCGATATATCCCAGTGAACTTGAAATAAAAGATACCACAGAGTCAGCGTCATCTGTTTCATATTTGGATATTTTACTGGAAATGGACATTGATGGTAACCTAACAACCAAACTTTATGATAAACGCGATGACTTCAATTTTTCTATAGTCAACTTTCCTTACTTATGTAGCAATATACCTTCATCACCTGCATATGGTGTTTTTGTTTCTCAGTTAATTCGATACGCAAGGGCATGCTCTTCGTATGAACAGTTTCTAAGACGTGGCAAGCTACTGACAAACAAGTTGATAAAACAGGACTATCAAGAGTCTCGTTTAAAGTCATCTTTTCGTAAGTTCTATGGTCGATACGACGACCTTGTCAGCAAATACAATCTTCCACTGAGTCGCATGCTGACTGACGTTTTTCATACTAATTCTTAGACCATAATTAATTACCTAATTGTCTACGGACTTTTGCGGTTTTTATTTTCCCGATTACGACAAAGAGCACACGGCGGGTGTGACCGGTCAGCAGAGGATGCTCACTCCTCCTAGGCACCTGATCCTACCTCTATCTTGGAGGTCCGTGTTGCTCTGCTTTGAATTTGTATTTCGTTTTATGGATTTTTGAGATGGTTGACGGTTTGTTATTGTCTTTTTTTCATTGACCTTATAATGCTGGCATTAAATTCATATGAGGTCAATGATCAAAATTTTAAGATATTGTGTCTTTTAATTTTTTAAGCGTTTTTCATTATTTTTGTAGTGTGTGCCATACGATTGTCAATATGAAAAAGTGAGATAAACCCAACAGAAACTATGCAAAATTTTGTTGACTTACAAATTAAAACCTAACCTTTATATTATAGTATTGCCAAACATATTTCAGCGAAAATGAAAAATTTAGTCCGAATTTCATCTGTTTTGTTAAACGTCCAATTTTGTTTGTGTCTAATTCCATAATATAGTAAAAATATCGAATGTTCTGTCAATAATAATTAAAAAAAAATCGCCACCTATCGTTTTCATCGGTGAAGGAATTGAACAAAATGTTGTGGGCTTCAAAAAAATCCAATGCGAAGAGTCCATACGCTCGCCCTAGGGTGCCAGGATCTATCGCTGCGGTCTCTACGACCTCAAATGTGGTAACCACATCAGAACTCGGGCGGCCATTAGAGGGAGTGAAGCTGTACCAGCCACATGCACGATGCAGATTGTGAACCCCGCTCCAGCCATAACCAGTGTTCCTATCGTGATTGAGCCATCTTCCTCAAGCAGTCAGGAACAGCAAATTCACCAGGACGTGGCAGATTACGGGCAAGGCATCACGGCTAATCCAGGTACACTGAACTCGTTTGATTCTTTGACCATGCCGTTACCATTTATAAGCACAGTTTCACCCCTCGGGTTTATGTCACTCAAAGATCAAAACAATGAATTTGTTAATTTGAATAAACTACCATATCATGACCCCACGTCTACACAAACCAATCAAACAGTTTTTGAGGATGTTACTTTTCAAATCAAGCCAAAGATCAAAGAACAAAAAATTGTAAACATTTCTCAGTGCATGGATGCATTCCTCATATTTGGGTCAATCTATTTAGTCAACCACTCCTCAGAAGTTCAAACAATCTACCTTTTTTAGATCAGTTATTACAAAATTGCCCAGATGTTGTTAATGCTAAGTGTTTGTCTAACGGGTTTAGATTTGGTTTTGAATTAAACTACAAGGGAGATAGAAAACGGATAGAATATAAAAACATGCTTTCTACTGATCAATTTGTTAATGAAATTCAAACCAAAGTCAACAAAGAAATTCAGCTAGGGAGGGTGTTAGGTCTGTTCCATTACCCTATATTTCCTATTTACGTTGTAACCCCATTGGTATTCTTCCTAAGAAACAAGGAGGTTGGCACATGATTACCAATTTATCTTATCCTGCAGTGGAAAGTATTAACGATTATATAGATTCAGAGCGTTGTTCCGTCAATTATTCGACTTTTGATGATGCATTACAAGTAATTTCTGCCAAAGGTGAAGGGGCGTTAATGGCAAAAATGGACATTTCGAATGCATTTAGCTTATTACCTATATGTCCTAAATACTTTTGTTTATTACGTTTAAAATCTTAGATTCTAAATACATAGATAAATGTTTGCATATGGTCTGTTCAATTTCTTGCTCATTATTTGAACAGTTTTTAACTTTTCTTTATTAGGAAGTGCAGCATAGATCGAATATTCAGAGTAATTAATGCATTGCTTTCAACAATAGTATTATGCCAAGAACTGAGAGTGCCATTACGAGTGGAAAAAAATGAAGGTCCAAGTACACGTGTTTGTTTTTTGGGTTTGGGTATTGACACCTGGTCTCAAATGATTTTTATTCCTGAGGATAAAATAAGGGAACTACTGTCAAAAATACACAATGTTTTGGAATGTAAAAAAGTAACATTCAAACGGTTTCAGTCTCTAGTAGGAGTAGGAACATTAGCATTTGTTGTCAAGGAAGGGCTTTCTCTCGTAGGTTATATGGGGCTATGGAAGGTGTCAAAAAAATCATATCATTTTATTAGAATAACAAATGAAATAAAAATGGACCTTCAAATGTGAGCTCAATATTTGCTAAATTTCAATGTAACTACTTCATTTTCTACACGTCGATGGCAGGATACTGAATTTCTGGAATTTTTTACGGATAGTTTTGGAGCATATGGTTGTTGGGTAGTTTTTGGTAAACAGTGGTCTTGTTTATCCTGGCCCACATACTGGTCTTCCGTCATAATTAAGGATATAACATTATTGGAGCTTTTCCCCTTAGTATTGGGGATTTGCATTTGGTCATCTAAGCTAAAAAAAACCTTAAACTCCTGCTACATATAGACAACTTAGCATTGGTTCACATAAGCAATAAAAAAACATCAAAAAATAAAAGGGTAATGGTATAACTTCGTTTTTTAGTCTTGAAAACACTTCAGTTTAATATCCAGATTAAGGCACAACATATCGAGGGTATAAAAAAATAATGTTGCTGATGCGATTTCAGTGGCCCATGTTCAGACAGCTAGCCCCTTCGGCAGATCAGTTTCCTTGTATAGTACCAACGCAGTTTTGGGAGATAATGCAGAAACTTTAAACAAACTTTTGCAAGCCAGTATATCTGAAAAATGAAAATACTTGTAAAGTATACAGAGAAGGTCTGCAAAGTTTTTATAATTCCAGAGTCAAATGTGCGTTTCAACAAACCTGGCTTCCCCCCCCCCCCCGACCATATACTCAATTTTATTGCTTATGTATTTGATGAGGGATGTTCATTTTCAAAAGCCAAATGTTATATGTCTGGAATAAGTTATTTCATTAATTCAATGGTTGGAAAAATCCAATCGAGTCCTTTTTGGTGAAAAAATTGATGACATGGTACAAAAAGTCCTCCACATCCTGTGATATGCGAAGACCAATCTCATTGCCATTATTACAAAAATTAATTGTTGCAATACCACATTTGGCTATCTCAACATATGAATCAGTATTATTTCAATCATCGTTTACTTTAGGATTTTTTGCATTGCTGAGAGTGAGTGAAGTGATTGATCTGAGAAAGGAGAATATTCAGATGTTAGAAACCGGCATGTCAGTATTTATTAAAAGTTTAAAAACTGACCAATTTGGTTCCGGGGCATCAGTGTGGTTGCCGTATACTTCAGAAAGAGTGGTGTTATTCAATTTGTTGAAGCAGTTTTCATTAATGTCAAGTCAGATTAACAAGGAAGTTTATTTTGCTCATTTCAACTCAAAGCCTATGACTCAATATCAATTTTCTAGCATGTTGTATAAAGTCTTAAAATTTTTAGACATTCAAACTTCAAATTACAAGACTCATTCATTTCGCATCGGGAAGCAACTCACTTGTATTTAGGGTGATTGTCAGAGGGGGAAATCCAACCAATGGGAAGATGGCGATCCACAGCGTATAAATCTTACATTCGTCCATTAAATGTCCAGATGCAAGAGTTCTAGATAGAGTAAACTAGCAAAAAAATTGTACTCTTATAAATTGTTAACTTTTTGGAAAGCTTGATCAACCCATCCCTATCTAGCACCACCTGCGGTTAATTCTTCGGAATGCTGTTGATCAACCATCCCTTATCTATCACCCCCCTGCAGTTAATTTATGGTATTAAACTTTTACCACCCCCCCCCCCTACATCGCAGAGCTTAAAATAATAGCAGGTGCCCCCCTCCCACCTTTTGCTACATAGATCATTTACAGATAAACAATAGCCCAATTTTTGGGATACAGCATAACAGCTTAGTTTCCCTAGTGTGAAATATTTATACCCCCGCTCCGAAGGAGAAGGGGGTATACTGTTTTACCCTTGTGTGTCTGTCTGTCCGTCCGTAACAAAAATTTCTGTCACATTTTTCTCAGCAACAATTTATCGCGGATGCTTGAAATTTAAACACACTATTTATCTAGGAATGCAATATCGTGGGATATATTTTTGTAACAATCAGACGTCAACTTCCTGTTAATTGACGACTTTTTTTAATTTTTAGCCAACATTTTCAAACAAATTATCGTCAAAGATTTCTCGGCAACTTTTTATCGCAGATGCTTGACATTTTAACACACTATTTGTTTAGGCATACCCTATTGTGGGATATATATAATTGTACTATCGGACGTCAACTTCCTGTTAAAAGACGAATTTGGTTTTTTTTTAGTCAAAATTTTCAAACAAATTTTCGTCAAAGATTTCTCAGCAACAATTTTTCGCAGATGCTTGAAATTTTAATACACTATTCTATTTGTTTAGGCATGCAATATTGTGGAATATATTTTTGTACCAATTGGACGTCAACTTCATGTTTAATGATGACTTTGGTTATTTTAAGCCTACATTTTCAAACTAATCTCCATCAAAGTTTTCTCAGCAACTTTTCATCGCAGATGCTTGAAATTTTAACACTGACACTATTTGTTTAGGCATGCCATATTGTGGGATATATTTCAGTACCAATAGGATGCCAACTTTCTGTTAAATGTCGACTTTGCTTATTTTGCATATTCACATTAGTGCATAAAATCATATAGAATCTTGACCATCAATGAAATAAAAGTAAGACATCAGTCCGAATCTGAATATGCAATTAAAGCTATTAAGATTAAATACAATACAACGCCGAGAGTTTGACAGGTACGTGTTAAATCAACTTATGTTTCAACATAAGATTAATATATTTACCCATGATTATTTCCGTTTATAAATGCTGAAACTTTTTACAGATTTTAAAACTTTTGAGACAATATTATCTATATATTTACTGGTGTGGGAATTAATATTCGACCAACGTCTTTTACTTTTACACGATTTTGTGTTGGTCGAATATTAATTCCCACACCAGTGCGAGGGATAATTATCATTTAAAGGGTAAATCTTTGTGGGTATTTTGTGTTGATCTTAAACATTAAACATTATTTGTATAATTTAACAATACTAGTATTTCAAATTTACAAACTCACCTTGATATATGTCTGACGATGCTTCTATTTTGGAATAATATCGCTTTTATTATTTTTCAGAACGCTTTCTTTATTTACACTCTATCGTTTCATTAAATCAATTGAAGATGAAGAAACTTTTATAGCCGGCATAAACTTAAAACAGTTCTTGTGTTTGCTGCTAAATAAACACATATATATATATATATAAGACGCGAATCGTGTGTATTAGATAACCGCTGACCGCTAGGTAGTCCAGCCGCGATCGATCTCCTCGGCCGCGGACGAGGGATGGATTACGCTTAGAACCCAGTACGATTTGAAATGCTTGCAGTATAATGATTAAAATGTATCAAATAGAAGTTAATTTTTTTTTACTTAAAAACCCACATTTGTTCTATGTCTTATTATGCTTCAGATTGGGTATGACATTACCTTTATTAATTAACAGAGGATTTATTAATTAACATTCTAACGTTTTATTCAATTTAAGGTAAGGTTTGCGGTTACGGGGAGATAACTCGCACATTTTCATTGTGACGTAACACCAACTAACCTTTATTTCAGCTTTGACGTCAAAATTTATATGACGTCATAATTGATTTTAGTTTATTTTTATTTCGCGGGGTTTTGTAGTTTCAATGAAAGAATAACAGGACACAAGTATTTTATCAATTTCCACAAAAACGAAGTCCGCATCATATGGTTTTGAATAGTGTTTTAGGAACATCAGATTAAACATATTCTAGGATACATTTTTCCTGAAATCGGAGGACCTGAAAAGGTTACAAATAAGATGTTTTCGTTTACATAATAGTAGTCCAAAATTAAGACTTTTGTTGTATTTTATTCTATTTTTAGATAGTTCATTAGAAATTAATGAAAATGAATCATGATATAAATAGTGACATTATTTTCGAACATTTTAAGCATAAATAACCCCCAAAATAGTCACATATAAAATGTACATTTTTTCACTAAATTGTTTACATTTCATCAACATGAAAATCATGAATTTTGACCTTTTGTTGTTATAAAACGGGACGGGCAATATCATTTGAATTTCATGAGTAAAAAGACTTTAGTGTAGTGAACAAAACGGTATGTAACTTTGGTACAATTCCAAAAAAATGCAAGCCGCAAACCTTACCTTAAGAAGCATAAACCTTACATGTATATGTATTCAAAAATTAAAAACAATTCTATATGTTTGCGGCTAAGCAAACTCATATGTGTCAGACGCAAATCTTGTGTAGTAGATACCGCTGACCGCTAGGTCGTCCTGCCGCGATCGATATCCTCGGCGGCGGGCGGAAGATAGGTTACTTAATGGTACACACACGCAGCTCAGATCCCTTCACTTCTTGTGGCGAAAGGTACATTCGACTTCGTCATATGTACCAGTTGGCATAATTTTGCATAGAATGCCGTCTTCGAGGGGTACTGTTGTTTCGAGGCTCCTTGGATCACGATGGTATTTCTAATGCTATCATATTTGTATGCTGCCAAATAGTTGTAATCGGGGCATACATTTGTCAGTTGCATATTGCACTATAAATTTAATAAATGTTTATGACAACCACGCCAAACGTCATTTAATTGTTGTTTTTTTTCTTTGTAATTTTGAGGAGGCCAGGTTAATACAATGAGGTACATTTAATATCAATTTTGGCATCCTCTCACAAAGTCACACAGGTCCTTTTCACATGAACAATTTTGTTGACATTTATATCCAAAGGAAGGATAAACACACATCTTACTGCAGTTAAACCAGTAGAAACCTAATGGACATTCTACAACATATACAGTGTATTTACATGTATCAGTCTATACGTATTTAAAAAAAAGATACCATCAGGAAAATTTCAACTATGAATTTGTCTTATGTTTAAAGTTACATTGCACAATATTATTGATGTTATAAATTTAGTTTACCATGAGAGGATATCTAAGTTAAGCAAAAGAGTTAAAAGCGCAGTTTAATCAATTTAAACTATACTTTAAGAAGACATATTTATTGAATATGTATAAAGTCGTATTGTCCAAAAGCACATGTGAACGAAATAAATCGATATAGATTTTTTTTGTCAAACAACACACTTATTCACATATTAAAAATGTATGTGGTAGATAATGATAAACATTACCTTTATTAATACGTTAACGTAGTCTTTAGAAAAAATATGTTTTTAAATACAAGATGTATAAAAAAAATCAGGTCAAATGATGATCTTAAACAGCAACCAAACGTTGCCAAAAAAAATCATCATACGTGTTCTTTTTTATAATTAATACAGAAGTTAAAGTTACCTGCGCATTGTTTCCTCGCTGTATCCCACATTGTCCATGGACAACATCCCTCGGAATACCTACAATAATGGAGTTATTATATAAATACTACGGATTACATGTTTCCGTTATATATCTAGAGTCCTGAAAAGAGAAAATAGTTTTCACATACATCCTTATTGATCATCGATTGACAATACTTACTGAATGCATGGCCCCCTTTTAGAATCCAATAGACATAATAAACTAACGTGCAATAAGGTTACCAGTACAAATTTTTGAAAATGTGTTCACATTCTGGACAAATTAGTGAAATCAAAACTTGTTTCCCGTCTACACATTTAGTGGGCTTTCTATTTTGTAATACAATAATTTCCGTGTTGACGTTACATAAATATATCTATATTTAAAATGCATTAGAGAGTACGTTTAATGACCAAAGGAATTGATAATTACTCTTTACTTCATGTTTAAATTAAAATTGATAAAAAGTTAACTTCTCTTTAAAACTTCAGTCTTGTAGAATAATTTGGATATTTTTTTATAGATATTCTGGTAAATGTAATACTTTTTTAATCTTCAAATTAATGCATTTATTAGATGATTTTAAGTACAGTACACCCACGCTGAAGTGTACTAATTTCTTTTATTACATTTTTTAATTTTTTTATAGAGATCGCATTTACTCTGGCGTATAATAGATACATGTATATAGATGTCTACATTTGTACAATGTAGGCATAGACATTGTTGGTATTTAATAAAAACACATGTTTTCAAGTATCATATTTAGTGAATGTTGAACAAACACGAAAAAAAGGAAATAGCAAACCCAATGTCTATCATGACTGACATGATAGTTGTTATAATGACATGATCACTAAATCGTCAAGCTTAAAAGGAATAGGGATCGTCACGCAATTAAAAAAAAAGAAAATTCTCCCCTGGCCTTACAAATACCCACAAAATGCAGTGTTGGAAAGAAATAGCTGAAATGTGAGTTGACAGCGAACAGCTGCTGCATTGGTCCACTTGTTTACGTTTCTCTTATCTTCGTTTTTCGAATTATTTACATATGAAAACAATTTAGGCAATTCACATGTCAGATTTACTTAAGAATTAATTAAGATTGATTTTATAATTGGTTTTTATTGACACAAATATCTGAATATAGATCTATATGATATGAAATAAATATGTGTTTTGAAAAACTACATATACCTCATAAATAATGAATGCATTGGGCCTACATACCCACAGTTACATAACAGCGTTATATGACCACTTTCAAATTGTGTTGTGTATGTAATGTGTACCTTACCATTCAATATTTGTCAAGTAATAAGAAGCTTATGGTATGTAAGCTTGCTTGTAAACCAATTCTGTTGTATATGTTTATTTGAATAGCCCTTCATGTTAATGAACAGATAATGGATTTAAAAAAAAAATAAATTAAGGAAGGAGTGTTCTCGTTATCAAACATACTTCTTATAATAAGAAATTCATGAAATTTTGACACAGTAAAACATATCATATAACTAAATGATTCTATCAGTTTAATAAAAATTGACCTTCTTGCTTTCACATAAAGGTCAGGTCAAGGTCACTACCTTTTTCCTCAACTTAAAGGATGATAAAAATAAATTATCACAGATTGGCCGTGCTTGTTGTCAGAAAGAATAACTAGTTGAACATTTTAATACATTTTAATACAGTACAATACGTTTGTTTATCTTGTGATTCAGTTTTTACAGAGAAAATATTTAAGTTTTTGTGTCACTTATTGGCTGGTCCGTAATGGCGGCCTCGGTGGGCTCACAAAACCATCCGTCCGTGTATCCGTGTAAGACAGGCCAAAGTTGGTGAATCTTAACTGTTGAATGTTTAGGAGTGGTTCCATTTTCCTAAAGGCTGAGTTCCTGGAATACTGAAGTATTGAAGTGCTGGTAGACTGTAATACGGATACTGGAATACTGTATAGTATAGGTGTTTAGTTGGTTAACTCTTTGTAAATTATCTGCATCAATTAGAATTGAAATTACAGAAATTTAAATTTTAGAACTATGAAAAATTTGTGATCACAGAACCTACAATTGTTTTGCTTATTAATTGCTATCATGAAAAAATCATTATATTTCTATGTAATTTTTTTTCAGAGTGCATATCAATGATGGAAGGAACATCTGCATCCACTCCGTCATTCACTTTGTCAGCTATTCAGATATATTTTATTGATATTTACTTATTTAATGTAAATTATGTTATTGTGAAAAATAGATTAACATATAATTTTTTTGGAGGAGGGTGCCTTACATGCAACACACACTTTAATCCCTCCTGAATCTATACCCAGTACCCACATAGAAATACCTTCATGTAGTCATCTTTTTTTTTAAATTAAAATTCTAAGACAACATCTTTCTTTTTTATTACAGAATCAAGCTCCTCAACAACCCCAAGGCCTGTCAAGAGGGAAAAACACCAAAGCAGTGGTTGTAAGTTTTTCTTTTCTTTCAAATGGCATATTTTTTCTGTCGTCCATGTAGCTGTCTGTCCATATGTATTATGAACCGCTTAGCCAATTAATTTCAACCAAACTTGGGCCAAGGGGGTTCAACTTTGTTCAAATGAAGGACTATATAACACCCTATTTTGAGGGGAGATAATTAGGAAAATTTCAAAAAAAAATTGTCCTACAGAAACGGTTGACCAGGAAAGTTGAAACTTATGTGAAGGCATCCTCAGGTGGTGTAGATACAATTTTGTTCAAATCATGACCCCCAGGGTCAGGTGGGGCCACAAAATTTTACCTAGTATTCATTTTCAAAATGTCTTAAATTCTTTTCAAAGAAGTAGGGAAGTTTTTTTAACATTTTGCAGCAGAAAAGCTATAATGACACAATGCAGAGTACAAATTTGGTGCGAATAAAATTATTTCCCTTAGTTGCGAGTTTTCAATCCTAATTCTGGATACTGATCGCCCATTTTCACTGTCGCAGAGCTAATCCATCGTTCTCTGCACCTCGATAAACAGCTGATTCTGAAAAAACCAGAACAGGACCTGCAGCATTCAAAGGAATTCTAGCTTCTATGGCTTTGTTGTGCAGTCTGAAACAGTTCTCTTTTATGTTGATGCATTTCTCTGGCGCAAACTGCAGGCGTCCTCCAATCTTGTGAATGCATATGTCAATCAATATGGCATATTTGTATACTATTAATCTTTTTTTTTTAAATATAAAAATTGTAAATTAAGTGTTTTATGTTTAAAACCATGACTTTTAATTATCCCCTTACTATTGTAAAGATAAACTAGAATTGCTATTATATTATGAAAAACTAAGTGCATATAATCTTACTTAAATCTGCTCTTGAGGACTCCAAATGCTCTTTCAGCAGCATTCTTGGGGATTCCTTGGCTCCATAAATGGGGTTATAAACCACTTCCTCACCTGGGTGAGAGAAGGATGCTCAATTCTGTCGTTTACTAGGTCTACCAGGTCAAGAATGCACTGGCGGGGAAAACGATACCTCGCTACCAATTCCGCATCTCTCAATATGTCCAAGGGTTCCGACCTGTCTCTAAAACCTCTTTCCCGACGCCTTTCTCTCTCCGTTTCAAATAAAACAACAAACGCCGCAGCCATATTTGTTTACATTTATTTTTATCTAAAGATGGATAGTTTCACTACTTTTGCACTTAAGTGCAAATTTTTTTGACTTAAGAGTGGGTGGCAGCAGCCGTAAAATTACGACACATTTTATACTTAGGATTTTCGTAAGAGTTTTTGTGAAAACGAACTTCCTAGATTTTTTTTTACTTAAGTCAAATATTTGTCGTAGGTTACTCTATATTTGCAGATAATAAACACACCCTAAAACTCTACTGATAAAATGAATTTAAAAAAAAGATAGTTCTAATACTGAGTTCACGAATTGTACATGTATAATCAAATATTATATAAAGAACAAACCTGTGATAATTTTCAATTTATTTGATACCTGTCGAATTGGACGAAACACAGATATGTAAAGCACAGAGAATTTCACCTTTTTTAAAGGTAACCCACGCTCGGCCGTGATTTAAACAGTATATTCTATTGAATTATTATCAGTTAAACATGTTCATGCGTATTGTACCTAACAAAAGTAAGGAAAAAACTATATAAAATATTTCCTCTTAACATACGGTTGCCTACTTTAAGCTTTTCATAAATTGATTGACACGTTCAAAAATTCTTACTTGCACAAATGACTCGGAACTCTAGGTCAAGACATATTTTCAGGTCTGGCACAGGCAATCTTTGCGTCAAATTTTAGCTTTTAGTTTTCATTACAAGATATGGCCTAGGATTTGTGCATTTTTTTGAAAATGACCATGGGTCAAACTGATGACACATTTTAAGTTCATAAGAAATCTTTAAATGAAGAAGGAACTTACAATCATTTTCATAAGAAAGATATAGACCTTCTTTTTTTTCAGCGGGGGCATAAAATATAGGGTGTTTGTCATATTGGTAGGTTGTTCCCTTAGCTTTTTTTGTTACGTAGTGGGAATACATGCTGCTGTAATTAAAACTATCCGCATTCATCAAACAAATGTACATACATTTGCTAATTTGCATAAAATACCGTTTAATGGGAAGATTTTCATTTTAATGAAAAGAAAAAGTAAAAGGGTCGTCATCTTTTCTTTAATGTTGTATTCGTGTTTTTTTTTGTATAAGAACAAATCAATACTTTATCATTAAACAGACATAGGTATTTCATCTTTTTTTCAAAATGTACAGCAGAACTATAATCAAAACGTTAAATTTAGTAAAAGATTAGTTTTCTCAATCTGCAGTCCTTAAAAACGCATTATTCGGTTTACTACATGATATTTCTAAAATAAAAAAAAATCATGGTTATAGTGCATTTATTTGTATTCATTTCTTAACGTATAAATAATGTAAGGATTTACATTTATAGTATTTGTTTTTATGTTATAGTTTAAATAAAACCAATTTCTATCTATTCTAAGAAATTCATAAGATTCTTATTTTTAAAAGACACCCTTCCTTAACACAAGGTCATTTTTCTAGGGCCACCAAACAAAGCAATAAAGTAACCACTACACATAATATGTATGCAACTTTTCTGAAAGTTAACATTATGTTCCACTCAGTATCTAAAACACAATTTTTATGTTCTTAGATTAAAATTTCCTTGAGTTATATTTTGTCGTTTGCAACTGTAACGGATGTTCAATAATATTCCTATTTTACTTGCAATTTATGAATTTCACCTAATGTCGCAGTGTTTTTTAAACTTTTTACTTTCAACACACTTTTTTTTATAATATCACATTGTATCTTAAACAGTAAAAGTTTTGCAATAATGATTTAACGAACTTAATAATTAAATCAAATTAAGAATTTTAGCAATGGACATATTTGTAAGGTGAAGCAATAGTGTATGAAAAAAAGACACTTCATAATATATATAATAGAGCCACTATTATTCGAACAATTAACTTATATTTCATTTATTTTTAGCTTTAAAGTTTGAATATTTTCCTTTATTTTTCTATAGTTTTTCTTTTCAAGGATATATAGTGATATAGTATTACAATGACCATGACTAATCAGCCATCTCATTAACCTTTGATAGGAAATGTTTTAGAATTGTTGCCAAGAAAACGTCTCAGAAAAAAAATAGCAAAATAACATTCATTATTTTGAGGTAATAATTATTTTCAAAATACTAGTAGAATGTTTATACTCAGCAGACTTGCAAAAGACTTGCAAATTTAAAAGCAAAGTTCAATCCAGTTTGATGGTGATAAGAACTTTTTTTTGTACATAAAGCGTTTATACCCCCCCCCCCCTCCCCTGCAAAAAATAAATAGAATTATTTATTGAAATTATTAAAAAAAAATGATTTTTATGCAAATTGTGTTTGACAAAGTTCATGTATTTACTTCAACATGATTAGAGAAAATAAGATGGCTTCCTTGTTTAATATCATGTCTTGTAATAATAAATAACGTTATCAATTTAATCTCTTGAAAAATAGGAATTGTTACGTGATTTCAACTTTGCCTAAGAAACAATATGACTTGTTCTTTATTCTACATGTAAATGTCTTATCACATGTATTTGAAGGATTTGCCTGTCTTTCACTACTGAATAAAAAATTTAAAAAACTAATTTATGTTTATTAATTTTTTACTTTATTGTAATAATTATATATCTTATAAGTTTGCTGTGAGGATTGTTAAAAAGCAAACATTAAAGAAATAAAACTGCTTTTAAGTTAGAATAAACGAGATTCGTTCATACAAACCTGGCAGCGATGTATTAGAATAACGTAAACTCTCAGGAGCTTCTCGGAATGCCTCTGATTTGCTGGATCCGTATCTACAGTGCATCAGTGTTGTTAATACGCTAGTACAGAAACTTTAATCAGGAACAATAAACTATTTACAAAACGCACAAGTTATCATAGCATCAATAACTGCTACATTTCTTTTTTAGTACGACTGATTTATGATTTAGATGCAAACTAAGTGACAACCTAGTTTTTTTTATAGCAGAATAAAAATGATCAGTGTCTACAACCGTCCTATATATTCTACATAATTTAATTATTACATATAATTTCTATTTCCTAAAAAACTGGTGTTTTTCTAGAGTAAAAATTACTCATGAGAGGCAACAATGTGTCGCTTTTCACCATAGTGATTTTACAATTCGACATATACGAAGCTATTAATGTATCTTCAACCATTAAGGGATCAAATTTGAAAAAAAAGAAAATAATATGCTTGATCTACAATACGGAATATTTTTCAGACTTTTTTTTTTAATAAATACCAAATTGTTAGTATTTGGGATTTTGAAAAATCTTTACGATTTGATTCATAGAATATCAAAATTGAAATTCAGCCTATCCATTTTTCGTATTAACAGAAACAATGCTCATTTAATTTCAATTCAAGTCTAATTCTATTTCAAAGTCAATATGCATTTGCTGTGTCAATTGAATAATTGTTGAAAGAAATAGTGAACAAGTTAATAAACTTAACACTACCGCATAGTTTGTACATGTAATGCTAATTACATGTATACATGCAATATATGGCAGGATATGAAGGGTTTGCTTTAATAAATTCACAAACTATCAATATGAAGGAGCATAACTCTAATAAAACTCGTCACATCAAAACTCCATGTAAGTATCATATCTACTGATTTGTCGTTTCCAACTACAAAATTCGTTAAACTGTACTTTGTGGTTCAAGAGGAGCTGCACTAAAATATCAATAATGGCGAAACTTTTACGTTAAAGGAGGAAAACATTTCGTCAAAATAATGGAATAACATTTTTCTCTTTATTTGCAAATATACTCAGAACATATCATGTCATCAACAAATACAATTTTCATTGTAATTCTATTTAGTAGTTACCGAGGAGATGCGTTGAATAAGAGCTTTATTACTATAACTTTAATTGGAACAATTTTAAAAAAGAGGCAACATTCCTGGGAAATCATTGGACGCCAACTTTCTTGTGAATATGCATATCTATGAATGGTGTCCTTGTCGCCTCCAACATTCTTGAAATACTTTACACCGGTTAAAAAAAGAGTTACGCTGAAAATACATTACTATTCTCAATAAGTTCCAACAAGGCCACATTCCAACAAAAATAATGAAAACGGAATTATCTGTTGAAAGGGATTTTTTGTAAATTCTGTAATACAAAGTTTCTTGAAAAAAAAAACAGGATTAAAGAACTCACTGACTTACTGACATATGGGTCATGAACGGTATTCTCCAGTGACTTGCTGCGTATGGTATACTAAATATGAGAGTATATATTCTTCTAGAAAGACTATAATAACTAAATATTTAATCCATACTTAAAATATTGTAACACTGAATTATATAAAGATTAATTGCCTCTACTGTTTAATGGATGCAGCGCGCTATTTGAAATTAAGTAAATTTGATTTTTTTCCGATTTTATTAAAATATTTTACATGATTTTATGATATTATATACTTTTTGTTCTTTAGGCCGATTCCGAAGAGATGACCTCATCCTGTTACGCAGCAAAAATACAATTTGAGGATCGTTGTCCATCGAATAAGTCTGGATGGACCCGTTAAGCAACATTGAAGCAGTGCTCAAACATTGTCTTAACGTGTCAAAAACAGCTGACTTTGAAGTGTCATTGTTTGCCAAACACTTGGCAGAATCAGACTATATCTGCTTGTACACTGCCTAAATTCATAAATGGTAAAGCGTTGTATAATATGTTAAAAGCAAATGCAAAAGAAAACATGCATTCAATCTAATAATATGCATTGCGTAAAATTCAAAGTAAATAGTATAAGTTTAATGACAGTTAACATGTTTTTGTCTCAGATATATAAAACAGAGTAAACATAACATCTATGTCATCTTTTCATACAAAAGAAAAATACAAATAAAGAAAACAATAAAGTTGAAGACACAAACAATGTGATAAAATCTGTTTTAGAATCAAACTTTAAATCCCAAGTGTTCAATGATTTAAGACTTGGTGCGATTGTTACAATGAATCTTATAAAAATCGTATTTAATTTTTAAATCATATCATCAAACATTTTATATACATGTAGTTAATAAAATGTATTTTTAACACTTTAGGTCACAAGTGTGCAGAATTCAACCTTGGAGGAAATAGCATTCAGTCCCTTTATGAAACAAACGGTAGCCAATACATCCCTCCATGCCCATTCCGATATTGTTCCTTGGTTGCTTTTAAATGTAGGCCTAATTTCTTTTACTAAATACGTACGTCAAATTAAAACATTGAAGCAATGATATACAAAATACGATTAATAGTATAATTTTACACGATTTTTATATATTTTTTTAATTCTAGACCAAATGTGTTATATGCTGAAAAACAGTAAAATGACTGAAGGAAGTGTCAAAATTGATCAAGAAAATAACGGAGCTCAAAAAGATATAAATATAGACAGTGTTTGGTAAATGTTTAAAGATGTTGAAGTAAACAAGAATAAAAGTTGATGTGGAATTAGATTTCCCTACATATAAACAATTAAACAATTATAGCATAAACGTTACATTGTACTATATTGAAAATTATATAAACCTTTTATTTCACTATATATATATATATATATATATATATATATATATATATATATATATATATATATATATATATATATATATATACGTTTATCTGAATTTTTTGTGTGTTCCTTTAAACTATTTCTATATAGTCTGAATTTCACCTATTTTGTAGGTCAAATTTAAGATTTCCGTGTCCTTTAGTTGTATTAGTTTTATTTCTATCGGTCGGACTTGGAGTACATTGCGTATGGAGAAAAATATTCGGCAAACAACAACGTTCTAGTAAGAATAGCATAATCTGTATGTATAAAACTTTCAAGCTCAACACTGTTTAATCATATTTTTCAACTTCAAATTTTAATTTTTTCTTAAGGAAACAATAACGTTTTCTAATGAAATAATAACACTATAACATGATAATAAATTAGTGTTGTCTTTATAGATTATCATAATAGAATGGCTACTACGGCTGTTGTCACGGGAAATTTATCTTTAACAGAATTGAAGAGTCATCTACTTTAAATAGTTCACTGTATTAAATGCGCATATTTTTTTTAGATTTACATTATGGAACATAAAATATCATTTTTTTAAAAATTTTCTTGATCGCAGACACTTATTTTACCAAAACTGTCGGCACCTTACGTCGGCGTTGATTTTCCGGTTTTAAAATTATTCTTATGAAACAGTCAGAATTAGCCAAATTGCCTTAGAGCTTCCATAAATAATATTTAGATGCATAGCGTATGAATTGTACAGTATTGACATTTTCCCTATAAAATATTCTCTATTATATGCGCTTTTTTTTCAATACCTTTTATACTGTTCTTTTATGACGTCGAAAATATGTGGTAAATAAGGAGTCGGCATTCTGCATGAAAATTGATGCATCATGCTACATTAACATCATAAAATGCTTGAATAACGGTTAAGAGGAGGAATCAATATGAACGACTGTGAAAATAATTGTATTCAGAACAATTCATGTATAACTGCTGAAAAGTACAAATAAGAATAGCAGTATCCATGTAAAATCCATGTTATCTTTTTTTTTAATGTCCGGGGCCAAGCACTGAACATAATAATATTAACATAATGAACATAATCACAAATGCCAATTAACCGTTTGTATTCATTTCCCTTTTTTATACATTATTCAAATTATCCTTTTGACAATGTACATTCCTTACTATAAAATGATGTAAAATGCTTGTGCTTTCAAAATATTGATTGTAATAAATACGCTATGTATGCCTTTCAGTATTTACAGAGAAAATCAATTATCAAAACACAGGCACTTGTATATTAGTGGGAGAGTCCTTGTAATACATGTATAATCAATACATATATGTGAAAAATATAGATAACTTATTATATTCATTAAAAAAAAACACAATTTTTCTAATCACTCAGGTTGCTCATTATATCATGTTTTTTCTTTCGTTTTTAGTCACAACGTCACATGAGGGCGAATAAAATTTTAATGTTTTTGAAAAATTGTTTCTGTCAATCGATTTGAATGAATATCGTCATAGTTGAATGGCAAGAGTGTCGAGCTTGCGAACCAAATAGTTCAAATTAACTTGATCAAATTTTAGAAAATCATATTTACTCCAAAAATTAATTAATTTTTGCCAATATATATATATATATATATATATATATATATATATATATATATATATATATATATATATATATATATATAATGCCTAATGCTATCTTTCATACCTAAGTGAATTCAAGGTATAGAGAGCCACCCTCAAAATACAATGACGGATCAGAGGAGGACCCTGATTTGGTATTCACAATACTTGCGATGTTTTTTTATTCATACAAAGCAGACAGATTACAAAAAAAACCCGAACCGATATCAAGATCCACAAACATAACCATTCCAATTGAGAAACACGATTTAGATAGAGGCCACCTAATACATGCATACTTTGAACTGCGCATTCGGTTGTAAGGAATTGTTATTATATGTTAACCTTCTAATCCATAATTTTGTATTTGATTTGATTTTTTTTTTACAAATTATCAGGGAATGACGTAGAAATAAAACATAAAACCAAATGGAATTCTGCATTAAAAATATAGATAAGCGCGATAGGGGTACATTTTTCTTTTTTTCCAGATGAATTTTATTGTGATATTATTCAGTGACAAGCCATAGGAGTAAAAACATGTAGCTAATTGCGCTTTTGCAAACATTTCAAAGTGAAACATAACTATAAGAGTCAATTTATATTTAATTTAAACAGTTTATTCTTACCTAAATTAAAGATATAGATTATTGTTAACTATGATTTTTTAGTAAATGTGCTAGTGCTGTAATTTATATCATTATTCGTGCGGCAACGATGGTAGAGAACATTGCCGAAAAAAATCTCATTAGCTGGTTATGTATATGGTTGTTTTCTGCATTGATAGTTAAAATTGTTATTAAATTATTACTCTATACTATTATATGTACGATATAAATATATACATGTATATATATAACTCAATATATAAATGTTCTATTGAACCCTCTAACCTGACGATGATTGAGGTATATTACTCTCAGGTAAACCAAGGACTACGATATCAATAAATATCGTTCTAACTTAACTGGGCCGTGCGGCCTCTAAGGCAATGTATATATATAATAATAACTCCAATGTAAGAATATACATTGCTCTGATTTTTATACATATACATTATTATAGTCTATATTAAAAATTATAACATTTTCCTGAAAATGGCGTCGTTATTTAGAATGAAATTGTATGTGTCTACGAACTTTTTGACCAACCCTCGTATATGTATATCTATTTCTTTTTTCTTTTTTTTTGTATCACAAGAAATAAAAAAAACGTATATTACTAAGAAATAAACAAAAAGAAAACTTCATACTCGTCATTTTTTTAAGTTTCTTAATCATTCTTTTTATCTAAGATTAGCTATAAACTTATTATATTTAATAATTAAAAGCATGAAATAAACATATTGGATTCAATGTTATAATTTACAGTACTGCATTAGAAAAGTCTTATATTAAAGCAATGCACTTATCATCTTGTTTATTTTACTCATTAACAACTAGCAACAACATAAACCTGATATAATAATTAAAAAATACCAAACAGGTTGAACATATTAAGAAAATACATGTAGAATGATGTATGCATTAAGTTTATACATGTAAATACTCATAGTGAGACATTACTCATAAGTAATTTTAATCGAGGGAGATGAAGCCGAAATTTTTAAAACTCAAAAACACTTTCAGTTATCGCGCTTAAAACGGCTTTGAATAAAATATCTGTTCAAAAACAACATTTAAAGTTATATCATAAAAGTTATATCATAAAACTCCTTCGATTGTAGCTTTTTTATAGAATAAAATTTTTATTGCGTTTAAAAAGCATTGACACTTTGAATCAATGTTTGCTTGATGCTCCTGACAACTACATGCATCTTGTTAAAAAAGTCATGTATTTTTACACCAAAAATGTATCCTTAATGTAAATTCATTAACTAAAGGCACAATATTACTCTTTTAAAAAGAAATATCTGAAAAAAGGAGCTTTATTAAACGAATGTTCTTATATATTCAAACAATCACGAGAACACTTTGTTACTTAATTTCTGATAAAAATCCAAAACTACCTGGGAAGTTTATAACTGGGAAACGAAGGAGTCACATAAAGGATTTAATTTGAATGTGTGGAGGATATATTTTATTAATGTACAGAACGTGTTTTAGCAAGAAACAAACAAAACCCCAATCACAAATACTTCATTGATACTATATCGAGACGAAGGTGAGATATTTATTCATTGTTTTACATGTATAGGTATATTGTTAAGTATATCATTCACAAAAACAGTTTTAGTTAGCGAGCATTTGGTTCACTAACATCGTTTTACATGCATTAACATTCCATTCAAACTTGGTAGCACATTTAAACCTGACCTCGTTTGCCGCAGAAATACACACGGTGGTTTTAAATTTCACACAAGTACAGTGTCAATGTCAGCAATTCATCAGTGACCTTCAAAAACATTCATATTTAACGTACTTCAATCAACGAAACATAACATTTTCTTAGACGAAGTATACATCAATGCTCATTAACGTTTCGTATTGCTATCAGTATCCAAAGTTAATGCAACTAACATTTGATAACCATTGAAGATCAAAATAACCTTAGTAGAGAGAAGAACTAATATACTTACCACTGAAAGTATAATTAAGAGAGATGGATGGAGATTGGTATGTATTTCAAGCTGATATATTGTGCGTGTTTTGTATCACAGTAAATAAAATATCGTATAATTACATGTACTAGTGAATAAAACCGGAAATGCATAATCGGCATATCAACATTTTTTTCATATTTTTCATATTTTTCATCTATTAGCTATAAACTAATTTTATTTAGTTTATATGACCAAAAAATATTGGATTTAGGATTCAATGTTATAATTAACAATACTGCGTTAGAAAAAAATATTTAAATCAAAAGAACTCACTACACATCTTGTAGATTTTACTCATTATAAACCAGCAACAACAAAACATGATTCAATAAAGATAACAGGATGAACATATAAACAATACATATAGAATTAAATGATGTATGTATTAAGTTTTTAAATACTGATTATGTGACATTATTCATAAGTAATTGTAATCAAGGAAGATGAAGCCGGAATGTTTTAAACTCGAGAACACTTTCAGTTATTGCTCTTAAGGGTGTCGTTTACTCAGGGTTTGAGTTCTCAAATTCGGATTGTTAAAAAGTTTAAAGTCATGAGTAAAATTTGTTCTAAACACAAAAAGTATTTATGAAATGAATTATTATTGACATTACATTCGATTTTTCTACAATATTATGGAATTAGGCTCAAACAAAAATTGACTTTTAGCCAAACAGAGGAAATTCGGACTAAATTTTGCAGATTTTGTTTTCCGCTCAAACATTTTTGGCAGTACTCTAATATTAAAAGTTAAGATTTTATATTTTAGTCTTTATAATTTTGCGTATTTTCTGTTGGGTTTACCTCACTTATTCATGAAAATTATCGTATGGCACGAATTGCAAAAATATTGAAAAATGCTTAAAAACGATAAAAGACACCATATCTCAAAATTTTGATCATTGACCTCATATAAATTGTATGCCAACAGAATAAGGTCAATATAAGTAGTTTAATACTATAAATGTTTTTGTGTTATCATCATTCAATTTTTTGTAAAATTGGATCAAAAATGGGTAGGGATTTAAAAACTGATAGAGAAATTCGGACTGGAATATTATTAAAAATTGTTGCTGAAATTTTAATGATTTATATCTATTTAGTGCCACTACCATTCATAAACTGTATTTCATTTTTTAAAGTGTTTAATTATTTCTAATATTTTAACAATTAAGAAATTCTCAATCGTAGTGTAAAATTTTATTGGATTTTTCTTGATTTTTTTAAATATATTCAAAAGCCATTACTCAAAAACGAGGTCATTGACCTACTTTTTTGAAAGTGAAAAATCACACTACAATCAAAGGTTTATAACATACAATAGATGGGTTTTCATTATCATCAGTGGAATTTTTTTTCATTCTGAGTAAACGTCATCGTTAAAACAATGTTGAATAGAAACATCTGTTCATCAAAAGCAACATTCAAAATCCTATCATTAAACTCTTTCGATTGCAATTTTTTATTTTTAAATTATCATATTGCGTTTAAATAGCATTGACACTTTGAATCAATATTTTCTTGATTTTCCTTACAAATATTACATTAAAAAAGTCATGCAATTTTGGAAACAAATATTTTAATTATTAAGAGGCAGTGACACGAACCATCGAGCTTTTCCAATAATATTCATGGAAACTTAAAAATTTAATTTTTTTTATTTTTTTGTGTAAACATGCTGTACTGATCAGAAATAAGTAACTATGAAAATACTCGGATTATTTTTGAAAGCGTTACCATAGAAACCATTTGCTAAAATTGAGAAAAGGGAAATTTTCCATTTAGTGTCAAATAAAACTAAAAAAAAAGACAATTGAACAGAAAAAAAACCTTTTTTCCATCAATAAATAAATATGATATAATACATAGAAATACATCTAAATTTGGCAATTTTGAATTCTGGTTTTGGTTTATAAGGATATTTCCCTTTATGAATAATGACTAATTTTCACGTGTTTTGAAGCAGTAGTCATACAAATCTACAACAAGAAAATATACACCTAATATATGCAAATTTCAGCTATGACTTAATACTATTAAAATCAGGAAAAAATGGGAAGCATCTGCAAAATTGCGGATTTAAAACAATATTAATATCTTAAAAATTGTGGTTTTCACCCCCTTTTTAATTATTTCCCTTTAAAACTCTTCTGTGATGAAAACCATAAAAGGTCGGGTACTTGATTCAATGATATGTCAATGTCATGATTGTGGCAGAAGATCAATGTGAAAAACTGAAAATGTGGAAGAAATGGGAGACTTGAATATTTAAAAGGTAAGAATACACTGCTTTATACTAAAGTAACACTAAATAACCAGCTCAGTATTTACAATATCCATGTACATGTACATTTTAATGTAAAGTTCCAAGACAAGGGGTGCAAATACAAGTGATATATCGATTATTCATTGAGTGATCGAAAACCGCTTTCTCATTGAATCTGTAAGTTGTTTGTGAGTTAGAAATTATTTGTTAAACTACAAATACATGTACCAGAATTCATAATATCATAAATAGTCGTAAATTTGTTTAATCTTTATTTTTTTTTGGGGGGGGGGGGGTAGTAAATATGTCAATTGATTCAGTTAAATGATTTAGAGTTATAATTCAAATATACATATCATTGATTATATACACAGAATGGACACATTGAAATTATTTTTTGTTAGTTCTTTTTGTAAACCACTTCATGACTTGCTATATGGTAATGTATATGTAGGAACATATTATATAAATGCACCATTACTTTATAGAGCTTAGCTACTATAAAATCAATGAATGAGATCTACCAGTTAAAATTCTCCAGACATTAATTTTCTCCATGGGGTAGGGGATGAGAGATGTATATGCATGTAATTTTGTTTTTCAGGGAGAAGGGTGCAAGTCATTTTAATTTATTTATATTTAAGTTTCAATTTTCCAGAGGGGGGGGGGTACAGACTCCTCACCCCCTTTTTGATCTGCGCAGGGGTTGTGATAATGTATAATACAAAAGCAAGGAATGATAAATGATTGTTTGTTGATTTGTTTTTCAGAATGTAACATGGCTGAAGACATGCATGTCCATATATAATGGAGTGCTCGTTTTCCAGTCATTCATCATTTAGATGTAGTGAAAACAAAAACATTCGGCCATCCAAGTAGTATAGGCGTACGTTTAGCCCCTAGGAACAATGGGGCTATTGTTAAAAATAGAACAATAGGAGAACAATGGGGGTGTATCGATTGGGGGCAGGTGGGGGGGCCACCTGTCCCCTAAGATTTTAACCCCTAAACACAATGGGGTATTGTACCGGGGGGGGGGATCTCCGTATCATTACTCAAACAACACCGATATTCAAATCTAGCCGATCTCCATTCATAGTTTCCTCTCTGTATATTTAAAAGGACACCTTTCACTCCATATCAATTTTTTTTACTACGCTCGGGTAATCAATCTACTCCATTTTCATTCATAGGACCGTGTCCTTACTCTAACCCTGTTTTAAAAGTACACGTTCAGTTTTACTACACTCGGGTCTCCTTTCCCTTTCCTCTTTGTTAAGGTCAATGACAAATACTTGCTTTTGTCCTCTTCATACAATACCCCCGCTCCATACAAATACTTTTTAAATAAATCCTTGGTTGATGTTTAAAATCTTACAGAATGAGTTGGAAAAAAAAACTTCGAAAAAAAATTCAAGTTTGATTATTTTTATTGACACAAGAAAGAATTCAAATATTATAAGACAAATGACACATTGACTGTAAATAAACAATAACATGAAATTTATTGTAAAACGTTGTTTAAAAAAGTTTGTTTTAAAAGAAAGGTTCAAACAACATAAATTATTATAAAGCAAATGGTAAAAAACGCTGTGAATAAGTAAGAACATGAAATAAAATGACACACACTGAAAATAAATTAGGTTTTTTAAAAAGTCAAAATCACTTAAAAAAAATTAAAATTTGTTGTTCTTTGACTGTTTTTTTTTCACCAGTTTTGGAAATCGTTTGGATTGCAAATGTTGCACTGCAGCATGCCTTGTTGATTCTGATGATCGTCGCGTTCAGAACAGCATTCCACGTCTTTTAATTCGGGTAGACAATTTTCAATGTCTGGCAATAAGTCTTTGAGAGCGTTAAATTCAAAAGGTCTAAAGCAGAGTCCTTTTCTAGTAGGAACAATGTCTGACTCTTCGTTCGGTTTCCAGTACTGACGAATATCCACACAAGGGTTGTTTTCTCTCACATGGATGTAAACGTTGTCGTTTGTTTTAAAACAAATTTTGTACAACATTTTTTCATTGAAATATGGCTTATTAATAATTGATCGTAAAAACTACTGCAATGTATTTTATTTTACACATACGCATAGCCATCGTTTAAAAGCGTTCACAAAATTTGATATAAAATCGGATCTCTATGTTTCTTTAGTTAGTTTAGAGTAAGGACACAGCTAGGTTTACCTGATCGCCGTATATATTTATACTGACAAAACGGACACCCGTCCTTTTAAAAAGGAATATAGTCATAAATTGTTAGATTAAGGTCACAGCCATATAGACGAGATACTTTAGAGTGACGGAAAGTTTATTCTCGTGATTATAGAAAAAAAAAATTAAACTAAGATTTTGCCGTTTTTTACGAAAGCACTTTTGAATCATTGATGCGATACTTTAACTTTGTGTGGATTTTATATTGTGTGGGTTTTTTTTTCAGACTTAAAAAAAAAGCAATAAAAATTATGTTTAATTTTGATCCAGTCATTTTAATATAAAAATGCCATAAATCACACAAATATTTTCTACATGATATCCAAATGCTATAGTAAATATAAAGAACATAATAAGTGCATGACAAAACACGGAGAAAAAAAATGTTCTAAATTCATAAACATAATTCTAATAAATCGAAATGTTTTTCATTTCTGTTTTTTATTCTGCCTGTTTGTAAAAAGGTTAGTGTTGCAGCAGTTGCATTGTAGCTTCCCCATTTGATTTTAATGATCATAGCGTTCCGAACAGCATTTCACGTTCTTCAATTCTAGAAGACTTTTTCTGATGTCTACCGACAAGTCTGTAAAACGGTGCTTTCAAAGGGTCTTAAGCAGAGTCCTTTTCTGGTAGGAACGATGTCTGATTCTTCGGTGGGTTTCCAGTACTGTCGTATATCCATGCAATGGTTGTTTTTTCTCACATGGACGTAAACGTTGTATTCCAGATGCCAACTTTGCGCTTAGTTCTTGAGAGTGGTTTCTTAAACAGAGTCTATTGCCGACAGCAATGTTTTGAACTGAATTGATTTCAGACAAAAGCCTTTTTTCGATTTGTCGTTCGTGCCTCTTTACTTAATGCGTCCTTTTCCTTTAGATGTTGATGAATGTTTGGAAGACAATGGTCTTTCTTTTTGTTTCATACCCGTCCTGAGAGCCATATGGGTATCGTTTTTATGCATGGATTCTTAAAATTTCGGTAGGGCTCTCACTTAATTGTTTGTAAGCTACTGGCTCACTGAGGGATGTCGAACTGGAATACTGTAAGCTCTTTTTCTGTGTTATATTCCTCCACCTCTCTATGTTCTGTTTTAAATAATGGGAGTAAAACTGTCATCATCATCATTGTCATTTTACATTTGTCGGAAAACAAGTGTCACCGTTGATTCTCCGGTTAAAAATGACGGGTCTTCGCCGTTTTTGTCTTTAACATAGATGTGCAGATGATCAATGTTATTTGTGCGTAAAGGAATACGGTAGGGATAAAGAAATATTTGATTTTTAGTATTTTCTAAATAAATCCGTCTTAGAAGTGGTCTTTGGCTTTCCCCTACAATTGTAACGTCACAGCTAGAGCAGTATACAAATATTTCCTTAATGGATGATCGTCCAGGTTTGTCATTACAAAACTCCGTCATCTCCACTGTCCACTCCCCTGTAAGAGGCAGAGATCTGGGAAGGCGCACTCTAAAATCCCAAGGTTTATTATCAGAATATAAGGACGCACTGTCCGAAGACTTGAGAACCATTCGCAGCGACATCTTTTTCAAAAATGAACTAGAACTTGTTTTCACACCTCATTTATGTCAACGTTCGGAATCTAATTTGTAAATTTCATGGAACAGCCTGGCATCAAACCAACATTTCGGTACGCGATACTTTTGTTTTCTAATGATCTTCTCTATTCTATAACTGGCCTGGTCGATTTTTGATATTTTTGAAGTTCTCAAGCATAAAATGTCATTGAACGGGTTTATTTATAACATATCCTTAACTAATAGTTTTTTGGAATGCCTTGTGAGTAGAAACGATTACTGACATTAAAGCTTAAGATTTCTTCAGGTATGATTTTTAAATTTGTTTAAACATTTCAAAATTATACAAGTGATTTTCTTAATTGTATAAACGAATTTCTCAATCGTACATTTGAATTGAAAAATTGAACAAACGAATTAAAGAAAAAGTTAAAATATGTTAGAAATCGTTGAAACGAATTCAAAAATCGTTTAAACGATTTTTTAAATTGTACAAACGATTTTATTAATCGCTCAAACGATTTTCTTAATTGTACATGTACAAACGATTTTAAAAATCATTTTAACGAGGGTTTTTTTAAATCGTAAAAACGAATTTAAAAAAAACAAAACAAACGAATTTCTAAATCGTACGAACGAATTTTTAAATAGTATAAACGATTTTCTTAATCGTACAAACGAATAAAGAAATCGTACAAAAATTTAAATCGTAAAAACGATTTTTTAAATCATACAAACGATTATTATAATTTTTTTGTCAATATGAAATGGAACTTATACGTCGTCGTAAATCAGAGATGATTTGTGTTCCGCCTATTAACACTTTTAATGCCACACGAGAGACCAGCTAATTGTAAACATATTGAGCTTTTTTTTTCATTTTTCAATGATCTATCCATAGAAAGAGAGACGAAACGTGAAAAAAATTCTGAGACCGACCGGGAAACGGAGGACCCTTAAACACAAAGGGATATTGTGTTGGGATGGATACATTGGGATGATTAACTCTGACCTTAACAAGAGTAAGCGGAAGGATGCCTGTGTTGTTAAAATCAAAAGCGTGTGAAAAGACACATTTAAGGTGAAATAACACATCATCACAAAATGGCTGACCTCTGATCGAAACGACATTTCGTTTTATTAAAAGGATTGTATCAACGGCAATATGTAACTTACTCCATGGCCCAGTGAATAAAGCGTCGGGCTTGTGAGCCGTACATCGCGAGTTCGAATCCTGCAGGGGTTTTTGTTGTTTAATACTGAATTGAATTTTTTAGTTATTCATTTTTTATCCCAAAAACTGCAAATTTTTCGCTTTTTTTACATATGTACAGTTTATTTATCATTATATTTTTTATAATCAAATAATTTACTGTTAATTAGAGTAACTTTTTCCAGGTGTGTTATTCCACCTTAAAAAACGATCAGCAATTTAAGTGTGTTGAGTTAAGAGAATTTTGCTATGACAATAAGCAAATGTTTTTTTTTTCTTTTTAGATCCATAAACATTTTTTTTTTGTTATACAGAAAAAAAATGACTGAATTAAAGATGATTTTTCTTTTCTATTTTAACACAAGTATTATTTTAACATTAATAAATCTTTTTAAATAAATTTAAGAACGATCAGCCTTTTTAGAGTGTTGAGTTTTAAATTTCTGTACTTAAAAACAAAAATCATATCAATCACTAAACAAACATGAAAAGCAGACTTCAACTATAAAATTATAAAATTACTATAAAATTTACTTTTCTGTTTTTGCATACACTTGAAAAAAAACCCAACATATTGATCTTGAAAAAAGTAAGGGGATTAAAAAAGAAAAAGTCTACAGTTTCATCACTTAATCAATATTTTCACATAATTTGCACTAATAAAACGCTTAATTCAGTCATTTTTGATTCAACATGCAATGAAATTATTTAAAAGTCTCAAACGTTTATTCAAACTATAACAAACTTTTCAGCAAATATTTATGAATTCAGAAAATAAAACTAAAGGTATCGACAAATGTGTTGAATTTTAGATATGACCTGCAATAAGCTAATTTTTGGCAAAAATTGGAGATGTTTCTTCCTTGACATTTATGAAATGCAAGCTAAATATGCCTAAAAATGTCGACTGAAATATATAAAAAAATTTGTTCTATTGAATTATGAAAAATGTTCTTTTTCTTCTTGAATACTTCCGGCACAAACTGTAGTCCATTGCTTAACTCTGTAAATATGTCAATTTCCCTCAACTAATTTATTCAGTCTAGTTTATTTGGCATTGTAAAATATAAATATACGAGTTTAAAAAAAATATTGAAGCAGGATTTTCAGGCTTAAGGTGACCCAAAATGGTTACCCAAAAATAGAGAAACAAACCTTTTTTAACAACTTCCAAGCAAAATGCGTATTTCCCGACATAGTGCCTCCTATAACGGCAAATGGATTGGGAATTTTACATTTCATTCCGAACCCTTAATGTTCTTAAGAAAATGGAAATAATGGGCCCTGTTGTCTGGGGTCTTTTTTTGATTGTTCATTCAACAATAGATAATTCACTTCATTTGAATTGTTTTACAAACATACACTAACACTGTTTTAATAGAATAAGGTTTATGCAAAAATGCACTTTTGCAACTTCATACATAAAACATCATGAAGCATACATATTTAGTTTCTATCTCTTCTACAATAAATGCAATAAAAAAATGTAAGACAAGAAAAAATGTCATTGCTGACTCATTAATATTCATCACTCTAACCCGCTTCTCGGGGAGAACCCCCCCCCCCCGCGGAAGCCTGGATCTCCGGGATCCAGGTCTCCGGGTACCAAGTCTTCGGGAACCCGAGTCTCCGGGGTCCTCGCGGGGGGGGGGGGTCTCCCCGAGAAGGGGGTTAGAGTGATGAATATTAATGAGTCAGCAATGAAAGTTTTTCTTGTCTTACATTTTTTTTATTGCATTTATTGTAGAAGAGATAGAAACTATATATGTATGCTTCATGATGTTTTATGTATGAAGTTGCAAAAGTGCATTTTTGCATAAACCTTATTCTATTAAAACAGTGTTAGTGTATGTTTGTAAAGCAATTCAAATGAAGTGAATTATCTATTGTTGAATGAACAATCAAAAAAAGACCCCAGACAACAGGGCCCATTATTTCCATTTTCTTAAGAACATTAAGGGTTCGGAATGAAATGTAAAATTCCCAATCCATTTGCCGTTATAGGAGGCACTATGTCGGGAAATACGCATTTTGCTTGGAAGTTGTTAAAAAAGGTTTGTTTCTCTATTTTTGGGTAACCATTTTGGGTCACCTTAAGCCTGAAAATCCTGCTTCAATATTTTTTTTTAAACTCGTATATTTATATTCTACAATGCCAAATAAACTAGACTGAATAAATTAGTTGAGGGAAATTGACATATTTACAGAGTTAAGCAATGGACTACAGTTTGTGCCGGAAGTATTCAAGAAGAAAAAGAACATTTTTCATAATTCAATAGAACAAATTTTTTTATATATTTCAGTCGACATTTTTAGGCATATTTAGCTTGCATTTCATAAATGTCAAGGAAGAAACATCTCCAATCTTTGCCAAAAATTAGCTTATTGCAGGTCATATCTAAAATTCAACACATTTGTCGATACCTTTAGTTTTATTTTCTGAATTCATAAATTTTTGCTGAAAAGTTTGTTATAATTTGAATAAACGTTTGAGACTTTTAAATAATTTCATTGCATGTTGAATCAAAAATGACTGAATTAAGCGTTTTATTAGTGCAAATTATGTGAAAATATTGATTAAGTGATGAAACTGTAGACTTTTTCTTTTAATTAATCCCCTTACTTTTTTCAAGATCAATATGTTGGGTTTTTTTTCAAGTGTATGCAAAAACAGAAAAGTAAATTTTATAGTAATTTTATAATTTTATAGTTGAAGTCTGCTTTTCATGTTTGTTTAGTGATTGATATGATTTTGTTTTTAAGTACAGAAATTTAAAACTCAACACTCTAAAAAGGCTGATCGTTCTTAAATTTATTTAAAAAAATTTATTAATGTTAAAATAATACTTGTGTTAAAATAGAAAAGAAAAATCATCTTTAATTCAGTCATTTTTTTTCTGTATAACATAAAAAAAAATGTTTATGGATCTAAAAAGAAAAAAAAAACATTTGCTTATTGTCATAGCAAAATTCTCTTAACTCAACACACTTAAAATTGCTGATCGTTTTTTAAGGTGGAATAACACACCTGGAAAAAGTTACTCTAATTAACAGTAAATTATTTGATTATAAAAAATATAATGATAAATAAACTGTACATATGTCAAAAAAGCGAAAAATTTGCAGTTTTTGGGATAAAAAATGAATAACTAAAAAATTCAATTCAGTATTAAACAACAAAAACCCCTGCAGGATTCGAACTCGCGATGTACGGCTCACAAGCCCGACGCTTTATTCACTGGGCCATGGAGTAGGTTACATATTGCCGTTGATACAATCCTTTTAATAAAACGAAATGTCGTTTCGATCAGAGGTCAGCCATTTTGTGATGATGTGTTATTTCACCTTAAAGGTGTCTTTTCACACGCTTTTGATTTTAACAACACAGGCATCTTTCCGCTTACTCTTGTTAAGGTCAGAGTTAATCATCCCAATGTATCCATCCCAACACAATATCCCTTTGTGTTTAAGAGTCCTCCGTTTCCCGGTCGGTCTCAGAAATTTTTTCACGTATCGTCTCTTTTTCTATGGATAGATCATTGAAAAATTAAAAAAAAAAAGCTCAATATGTTTACAATTAGCTGGTCTCTCGTGTGGCATTAAAAGTGTTAATAGGCGGAACACAAATCATCTCTGATTTACGACGGCGTATAAGTTCCATTTCATATTGACAAAAAAATTATAATAATCGTTTGTATGATTTAAAAAACCGTTTTTACGATTTAAATTTTTGTACGATTTCTTTATTCGTTTGTACGATTAAGAAAATCGTTTATACTATTTAAAAATTCGTTCGTACGATTTAGAAATTCGTTTGTTTTTTTTTTTAAATTCGTTTTTACGATTTAAAAAAACCCTCGTTAAAATGATTTTTAAAATCGTTTGTACATGTACAATTAAGAAAATCGTTTGAGCGATTAATAAAATCGTTTGTACAATTTAAAAAATCGTTTAAACGATTTTTGAATTCGTTTCAACGATTTCTAACATATTTTAACTTTTTCTTTAATTCGTTTGTTCAATTTTTCAATTCAAATGTACGATAGAGAAATTCGTTTATACAATTAAGAAAATCACTTGTATAATTTTGAAATGTTTAAACAAATTTAAAAATCATACCTAAAGAAATCTTAAGCTTTAATGTCAGTAATCGTTTCTACTCACAAGGATTTCCAAAAAACTATTAGTTAAGGATATGTTATAAATAAACCCGTTCAATGACATTTTATGCTTGAGAACTTCAAAAATATCAAAAATCGACCAGGCCAGTTATAGAATAGAGAAGATCATTAGAAAACAAAAGTATCGCGTACCGAAATGTTGGTTTGATGCCAGGCTGTTCCATGAAATTTACAAATTAGATTCCGAACGTTGACATAAATGAGATGTGAAAACAAGTTCTAGTTCATTTTTGAAAAAGATGTCGCTGCGAATGGTTCTCAAGTCTTCGGACAGTGCGTCCTTATATTCTGATAATAAACCTTGGGATTTTAGAGTGCGCCTTCCCAGATCTCTGCCTCTTACAGGGGAGTGGACAGTGGAGATGACGAAGTTTTGTAATGACAAACTTGGACGATCATCCATTAAGGAAATATTTGTATACTGCTCTAGCTGTGACGTTACAATTGAAGGGGAAAGCCAAAGACCACTTCTAAGACGGATTTATTTAGAAAATACTAAAAATCAAATATTTCTTTATCCCTACCGTATTCCTTTACGCACAAATAACATTGATCATCTGCACATCTATGTTAAAGACAAAAACGGCGAAGACCCGTCATTTTTAACCGGAGAATCAACGGTGACACTTGTTTTCCGACAAATGTAAAATGACAATGATGATGATGACAGTTTTACTCCCATTATTTAAAACAGAACATAGAGAGGTGGAGGAATATAACACAGAAAAAGAGCTTACAGTATTCCAGTTCGACATCCCTCAGTGAGCCAGTAGCTTACAAACAATTAAGTGAGAGCCATACCGAAATTTTAAGAATCCATGCATAAAAACGATACCCATATGGCTCTCAGGACGGGTATGAAACAAAAAGAAAGACCATTGTCTTCCAAACATTCATCAACATCTAAAGGAAAAGGACGCATTAAGTAAAGAGGCACGAACGACAAATCGAAAAAAGGCTTTTGTCTGAAATCAATTCAGTTCAAAACATTGCTGTCGGCAATAGACTCTGTTTAAGAAACCACTCTCAAGAACGAAGCGCAAAGTTGGCATCTGGAATACAACGTTTACGTCCATGTGAGAAAAAACAACCATTGCATGGATATACGACAGTACTGGAAACCCACCGAAGAATCAGACATCGTTCCTACCAGAAAAGGACTCTGCTTAAGACCCTTTGAAAGCACCGTTTTACAGACTTGTCGGTAGACATCAGAAAAAGTCTTCTAGAATTGAAGAACGTGAAATGCTGTTCGGAACGCTATGATCATTAAAATCAAATGGGGAAGCTACAATGCAACTGCTGCAACACTAACTTTTTTACAAACAGGCAGAATAAAAAACAGAAATGAAAAACATTTCGATTTATTAGAATTATGTTTATGAATTTAGAACATTTTTTTTCTCCGTGTTTTGTCATGCACTTATTATGTTCTTTATATTTACTATAGCATTTGGATATCATGTAGAAAATATTTGTGTGATTTATGGCATTTTTATATTAAAATGACTGGATCAAAATTAAACATAATTTTTATTGCTTTTTTTAAGTCTGAAAAAAAAACCCACACAATATAAAATCCACACAAAGTTAAAGTATCGCATCAATGATTCAAAAGTGCTTTCGTAAAAAACGGCAAAATCTTAGTTTAATTTTTTTTTCTATAATCACGAGATTAAACATTCCGTCACTCTAAAGTATCTCGTCTATATGGCTGTGACCTTAATCTAACAATTTATGACTATATTCCTTTTTAAAAGGACGGGTGTCCGTTTTGTCAGTATAAATATATACGGCGATCAGGTAAACCTAGCTGTGTCCTTACTCTAAACTAACTAAAGAAACATAGAGATCCGATTTTATATCAAATTTTGTGAACGCTTTTAAACGATGGCTATGCGTATGTGTAAAATAAAATACATTGCAGTAGTTTTTACGATCAATTATTAATAAGCCATATTTCAATGAAAAAATGTTGTACAAAATTTGTTTTAAAACAAACGACACAAAAAGGTACCGCGATACGGTTTGCATCATATAAAAATACATTGTTCTCCAAGAACGAAGCGCAAAGTTGGCATCTGGGATACAACGTTTACATCCATGTGAGAGAAAACAACCCTTGTGTGGATATTCGTCAGTACTGGAAACCGAACGAAGAGTCAGACATTGTTCCTACTAGAAAATGACTCTGCTTTAGACCTTTTGAATTTAACGCTCTCAAAGACTTATTGCCAGACATTGAAAATTGTCTACCCGAATTAAAAGACGTGGAATGCTGTTCTGAACGCGACGATCATCAGAATCAACAAGGCATGCTGCAGTGCAACATTTGCAATCCAAACGATTTCCAAAACTGGTGAAAAAAAAACAGTCAAAGAACAACAAATTTTAATTTTTTTTTTAGTGATTTTGACTTTTTAAAAAACCTAATTTATTTTCAGTGTGTGTCATTTTATTTCATGTTCTTACTTATTCACAGCGTTTTTTACCATTTGCTTTATAATAATTTATGTTGTTTGAACCTTTCTTTTAAAACAAACTTTTTTTAACAACGTTTTACAATAAATTTCATGTTATTGTTTATTTACAGTCAATGTGTCATTTGTCTTATAATATTTGAATTCTTTCTTGTGTCAATAAAAATAATCAAACTTGAATTTTTTTTCGAAGTTTTTTTTTCCAACTCATTTGAGTAATGATACGGAGATCCCCCCCGGTACAATACCCCATTGTGTTTAGGGGTTAATATCTTAGGGGACAGGTGGCCCCCCCCCACCTGCCCCCAATCGATACACCCCCATTGTTCTCCTATTGTTCTATTTTTAACAATAGCCCCATTGTTCCTAGGGGCTAAACGTACGCCTATACTACTCATCCACCAACATAACTACTCTTCACAGTTGTGTAGATGATATAGGATCACATATTTCAGCCAACAGAGTCAATCCTTTAAGCTTAGGATATGAATATGAACTAATTAAAGCAAGAGCTGGACTTTTTAATTCCGACACAACTTTATTTACAATATGCCCAAACTACCGGTTTCATCTTGGAAAAGGGTGTAATCTTCAAAATGATGCATGATGAAGGAGCCCATACAGACATGCAATGGAAAAAGACAGATTGAAAAGGCCACATTGACATTGCAACAGTCTAAACATATTTGGGAAAAGTTTGGGATTCTTATCCCTGTTGGAGCTGGTACATTTTTATATATATGTTATATTTATATATATTACAAAACAATACAAAAAC